>WEZZ01025116.1:1421-26797 GCA_013400585.1 Chloropsis cyanopogon | reverse complement strand
TTAAAAGGGAAATTAAAAAAAATAAAACAGTTGTCCTATAGCTGTGTTTTTCTGAGGGGTATAGCATTAGAGAAAATCTACAGTACTGGGCAGCAGCACATCACCTGTGTGCTATTTCTAGCTCTGTGGCTCTGAGTGCAGAAGGGGAGACCACAAAAAGCTATTTGCTTAAATATCAGGGGCACTAATGAATTGCTTTAGGTAGAGTGATGTGTCCCTGTGGAGCTGCATTTTCAGCTTTTGTTCTGGCAATGCTGCTTTTCTGTAACCCGTACTGCAGAGTGATATCTCTAGGGCAGTTAAACTGACTGCTCGAGAGACCATTCTTAATATATTCTTTGTATATTCCACCACCTTTTTTCTCTCCATCTTCAACTAATAACACAATCAAAGGCTCAGGAAGCTGGCCATTGGGATACACTAGCTTTTGAAAACTTTTAACCTTCAAAATCTGATTTATTAAAAAAGCAAACTTATCTACTACTTATATTACCTCTCTCACTTTAAAATAAAATTTAGCTGAAGAGTCGTACTGTATTCCTATATTGTCTATGAAGGAGACTGAAAAAGTAGAAGTATAATTTTATCCTTCCAGAAACATTCATCACATTTCTACTAGTATCTGCTCTTTCACCTCATCAAAGTCTAAACTTCCTTGACTTTTACTCCACTAACATGAACATCCTCAATTTACTTCAAAAATTGAGTGGCCCCATCCTTAGATACTGGGGTATATTCAAGAAGGGATAAAGACAGGAATGGCTGAGGGCAGGGTTTCTCAAGGGGAATGAAGATAAAAATGGTTGAGGGGCCAAAGAGCAGACAGGGAGGCGGGAATATAAGGAGGCAGGATTTTCTAAGGCAAAGAGAAAAAGAAATCTTTGGCATTTCAGAGGAAAATCTTAAAGCACAGTACAAAGGTGCGAATATCAGAATGTGGAGACGTATATTAAGTGTGAACAAAAAGGAAGAATTCAAAGGAAATGAGAAGGGAAAAAAGGGGAAGAGCTGGAGCACTGAAGGTGTTAAAGCGGGGGAAAGGAGGGTGAAGAAATAGTTTGAAATAACACAGACTGAAACAGAAATAGAGGAAGAAAGAACAAGTAGGGACAAAGAAAAATTGGGCAAAAAAGTTCTCTGAAATATGCCTTTTCTAGACACACGAGACATGAAGCAGAAAGGAAAATCTGACTGCTTTGTTGTGAAACCATGTTTGTTATTCATATGCAGACCACTTCTATTGCATTTCTGGATTTTCCTTCACATTTACTCCAGACATTTCACGTCGGTTACAAGGAGCTTTTTGTGGGCGACAATTGCCACCGATGTGAGTGTTGGTCATTCTTACCCAACACTTCCCCTTTTTGCCCCTTGCTTTGTGCATCTTAGTTTATATAACTTTATTCTAGGAAACCAGAATTTAGTAAGCAATGTTTGTCAACAATGGTCATTTAAATAACCAACAAGCATTATCTAAAATATATATTTGCACAGTAATATTCAGTTATCGTGTGCATCATCTGCAGCTGATCGAAGAGTCCTCCAGGCAGTGATACTCATGTAATGAGCACAAGTAACCCATAGGGCAACTGAGCATATCGTGATGGAACATCATGGCTGTCATGAAGAAATATTCAGGGAACCACCTGAATTGGAGAGGATGCCCAGAAGCACACATTTTTGAAATCCATCTATTTTTTTCTTTTCCCTGCTAGAAGATAGAAAAAGATTTCTGCTTCCTTACTTCCTTTTTTTTTTCCCTTTCCCCTCACTTCATTTTCTTGTTATTTGCCTTTAAAGGTGACATGTGCCATCAGATACTGAACCACAAATAACTCTTTGCACACTGAAATCAGTATCAGTATCTTCTGTGCTACATTTAAGTCTTTTTGGGTGCTCCTATCCAAAGCAATAGAGATTGGCAGTACAGATATAGTTCTACTTCTGTCCATCTTCTATGTTAAATCTTGTTTCAGGGGTTGTCTTTGTAAGTGAATCTGTTTGTAGTACTATGACCATCTTTATTTATTTCCAGATTGTTTTCACAAAATGAATTTAAATATTCATGTAAATACTATTAATACTTATGAGAAAATGTTTGTATAAACATGGATATATTGCTTACAATAAAAAATCAGCAAGCATATTGAAATTTCTAATCTATACAAGAGATGCTATAAAATCCTCAAGGGCAACAGCAATAAAAGCTACAAGGGACAATGAAAGAACCTCAGCTCCAAATCTGTGTATAATAGGCTTTCCTGAAAAGCAAAGATCAGAGTATCTTCACAAAGCAGAAGAGTCTCAGCAGATCATTTTCTGAATGAGAATAGAGAGGCAGTAATTGTCTATGATTGTATGATATATTCAAGACATACTTTAGAACAATATTCTTAAAATATTATTGGTCTAATTTCTGCACTCTGCTAAAGCAATAAAACCATGTTTGCTGCAGAGAGACTTATTTTAGTAGAACAGAAATGATTGGTAATGAATGAAGGAATTAGTTTAATTAATATATAATTTATTGGGTCATTGAAGAGAGTTACTGAAGAGCAAGAAATGAAGAAAATATTAGATTCTCCTGTTTTAGATCCACATATTTCATAGTACCATAGAATTATAAGGTTGAAAAAAACCTCCAAGATCAGTGAGCCCAACCTTTTATTTCTTAGATTTTCAGTAGATCCTTCACTACATGGTGACAGAGAAAGGTCATTCAACTTCAGTAGCATTGGTAAGTATTCAAAAGTGGACACGATCAAGAATGTAGCTTTACAAATAAATGTAATCAGTTGAAAAGCGTGGTTTCTATTCCTTTCACAGTCAACACTAAGAATCCACAAATCCTAAAGTTTTTAACTTAGTCCCATCTTTATTTCTCTTTCATTTATCAACCTTGTAATTCTGATGTCTAATTTATAATATAGAATTTTTATAAATGTGATTTATATCCCTGAAAAAAAAGGGATCTTGTTTTTAAACTATCTTCCTGCATATTCACTATTAACAATAGTCTCCTTATGTCTCTACAGCTCTCTGCTACTCTCTGCAAATGTAAGCTATAAATTCAGGAAATATATTTCCATTAGTATTCCATTCAAGTAAATTCTTTAGGTAGAGCTTTACTGCAGTTGGTTCAACAAATCAACAGTTATTTAAATAAATTGTATAATCTCTCAATCTGTGATAAAGAATGTATGAATACATAAACAGAAATGGTTGTATACAACTCAGTTAGAGAGGTAGAGCAGCTTTCTCTTTCATTTATAATCTGCTTTTGCTAACATCTCCTCAGTTCCCTTTGTGTCATCTTTATTATCCAGAATATACAAATAGAAACATGATTTGAAGTTTTCTGAGCTTGTTCTTTCTTACTGGATTGTGGTAATAATGCACAATAATGCAATTGTGCATTATTGTTTCATAACAAGAGATCCCTGGAGGATCTGCTCCAGGACCTTGCCAGTCACAGAGGTGAGACTGTCCTACAGTTTCTTGTTATTTTTGTTTTTTCCTCTTGAAAATGGGGGTTATGTGTCCCCCTTTGCAGTCAGTGGGAGCTTCGCACCAGACTACCACAACTTATCAAATCCAGCTGTGGAGGTGAGTCTTGCATATTAACCAGCTTTCTTGAGCTGCTCTTTCCCCCACGGCTCTATCTCATGGTACTTTACGAAACAGAGTCCCAAAGAGGAGTCCCAGCTGAAGACCAGGGTACTGAGCTTGTTGCATGCTGTTCTTGCTATCCTAAGGATACTAAACTCCACCATTTCATGGTCACTGCAGCAAAAGCTGCCCTTGAGCTTCCCATTCCTACCAGCCCCTCTTCTTGGAAAGAATAAGGTCCTGCATAGAACCTCTCCTTATTGTCTCCTCTATCTTTTTGGGAAGGAGGTCATCATCAACACATTCCAGGAACCTCCTGGATTGCTTACATCTGGCTCTCTTGTCCCTTCTACAGATATTGTAGCAGTGCATTTGCAGTCCCTGGTCTCTGCCCCGGGGTTCCTCCTTTGTCGGTCCTTTTCCCCACCCCCACTGAGACCCCCGGAATTTGGGGAATCCCAAAAAGAGCGTCGAGCTATTGGCCAGATTCAGAGGAAGCCCTCCCCCTCCTGAAGGGATTGGGCACCCAGGCGTCCTTCTTCCCTCACCCCTCCCTACTCCCTTATCTGGTTGGTGGGTTCCTGCCCCTTCCCCTCCCCCCTCAGCCAGAAGAAAAACCCGGGCAGCCACGTGGCTTGGGGGGGACTCAGGAGACGCTGCATGAGTCCAGGTGTAGGTGCTGGTGAGCTGTGGCTTAATGGAGACACTACAATAAAGACCTGGCTGTAAACCCTCCCATCAGGACTTACACCTTTCTTCACCACAGTCTTATAGGGACCCTTGGGCAGGTAAGAGTGACCTCTCTGCCAGAGGTGGCTTTGAGCCTGCCACGCCTGGACTCTGGACAGGTTGGGACTTATGGCATGCACCCATTCCGCCGGGAGTGCGTCTGGGAAAGGAAGACCCAGCTGCTGCTCTCTGGTTCAGGCGCTGAGTCTCAGGCAAGTCCGGCTGGCTCCGTCCTGGACACGTGGACCTTTCCACGAGACATCAAGGTTGTTACAGCATATATCACAGCGAAGACAGCCATGATACACAGGGCACCACCATACAGTTTCTGAAGGCCTTAAGCATCCCCACACAGAGTAACACCATACTACTTCAGAAGGCTTCAAGCCTTGGCCCTTCGTGTTCTTTAGCCTTTTACCCTCACGTATGAACATAAGCATTGCACCTGTGTGCCCTCTGTGCCCTTTGGTGATTGGTCAGTGCACCTCAGCACTCCATGTCTCATTGCTTTCAATGCTGTTCCCCTGCTTCTCATAGCTGTAGCCCATTGGGCATGAGGCTTGGCTGCAGCCCCACTCCCAATTAGCAGAAACTATGTACCTACACAAGGTGGTTAAAATTTCCCATGAGGACCAAGACTCGTGAAAGTTAGGTCACTTCTATAAGTTTATGGAGGGCTTCATCCACTCAATCTTCCTAGTTGGGTGGCCTGTCACTATAATGTCACCTGACCCTGGTCTCAGTTAAATCCTGACCCATGAGTTCTCTGTTGTCCCTTCTATCCCCAGAGACATCCATGCACATCCATGCACCCCAGTGGTCACTGACATGGAGGGCAACACGCCCTCCTCTTCCCTGTATGTCCTCCCTGAAGAGGCTGTTTCCTTCTATTCCAACACTCCAGCCATAGAAACCATCCCAGCACGTCTCTGTGATGCCAATAAGATCATAGCACTGAAGATGTGCACACCTTTCTAAGTTCTCTTGTTCTCTATATTCAAGAATTGTTTCTTCTGATATTAATTCCTTGTGCTGCTACTTCAATTTTGTAATAGATTGCATACGTTTTTTGTCCTTGGACATTAATCAAATTAAATAAACTTTTCTACCAGTTACTAGCAAGGACAAGATTCCCAGCTACTTCCAACTTCAGAGCTGACTGTAGAATAGTAATTATGTATGGAACTGGATATCTTTAAACAATCAGTTCATACCACCAATCGAAAATGACATAAAATAGATTAGAAGCTTGCAAAAGAAGTGCTGACCTTTTAGTAGGTAAAACACCAATGCGGTTCTGCCTATTACACAGCTCTGTAGTGATGTATTTCAAAAAATGTTTTTGGAAATGCCAAGCATTCAATCATTACTGCATCAGGCTTTTTCAGGAGAGTCAATAGCATGTGTAGAAAAATAACCTGAGAAATTAACTTTCTTAATATGTGTGTCTAATTCTTTTTTTTCTTTGAATTTTACTTTCTGTAGCTCCCAACCTGAGTTTACAGTTATACCTTCCTAACACAATTCCTCTGTGTAGATTATTCTTTATCAAAGGAAACATCTCCCTGCCATGTGACTTATGACATTTGAATTTCCCTTTTGCTAAAGACATTTCTTCACAGAGATTTACCACAATATTGCTGGTCTGGTTTTGGCTGGCACTGAGTTAATTTTCTTCAGAGTGGCTGGTATAGGGATATGTTTTGGATTTGTGCTGAACACAGTGATGATAATGCAGGGATGTTTTTTTTTTTTATTGATGAGCAGGGCTTATGCAGAAGCAAGGCCTTTTCTGTTTTTTGTACTGCCAGGCTGGTGAGGCATTCAGGGCTGCATGGGATGCTGGGAGGAGACACAGCCAGGACAGGTGATCCCAACTGACCAAAGGAATATTCCAGACCATAAATTGGTTGGAAGAAGGAGGGCAAGGGGGATGTTTAGGGTGATGGTGTTTGTCTTCCCAAGTAATTGTTATATATGATGGGGCCCTGCTGTCCTGGAGATCATTGAACACCTGCCTGCCCATGGGAAACAGTGAATTAATTCCTTGTTTTGTTTTGTTTTGCTTGCATACATGGCTTTTGATTTCACTGTTAAACTATTTATCTCAACCTGCAAGTTTTCTACCATTTTCCCTTCCCATTCTCTGTCCAATTGTGCTCATGGGCAAGTAAGACAGTGGCTGTGTGGGACTTCACGGCTGGCTGGGGCTAAACCATGGCAACTGCAAAAATGTGATTAATGATTTTGTTTTTGTCATACTTCTGCTTTATCACCTTCTCAACTAGCATATAAATACACATGTTGGATCATCTTTTCAGACTGTATGAGTTCCTGAATATTTCAGATCCAGAACTTTACATATTAGTAAAGACAGTTTGATTGGTTTCATGTTGCACATTCTTCTTATTTTCACTTTCTTCCAAATAAGATTATAAAGGTAGCAATCCTACAATATTGAATAATACACTCTTTTATTTTTTGAGCTTGTTTCTATTTGAAATTTTATTGCCGTTCCAGAAAATTTCAGATGTTGTGGATTTGTTTTGAGTTTCTGAGCAAAATTATAGGAGTAAAATGGAATGGCTGTATCATGATCATTATGGTTAGAACTTTGGGCTCCAGGGATGGCTTAAGAACTGAGAAGTTACCAGGCAATGTAAATCGAGCAGGGATACCATACAAATAGGAAGGAACCATAATAAATAAATTTTTCAAGTAAAGCCTACACATTTATTCTTCAAACATCTAGAACACAATGTTTTTTAGCTAATTTCTAGTGTTTTTAGGATGATAGCAAATGCAGTATTACACCATAATATTTTTTCCAGTTTTGGAAATATTACAACAAAATCACATATTTTTGAAGGTGTGTGACCAAAAATCTACACTGGACAGGGACAGGAAGTAAACTACAACTGCTTAGCAGTGTCTTAAATTGTTTTATTCAGAATGATTTTAGCAATAAAGCAAAATAGCTCTCCTGACCAATCTTGTCCTGACAAGTGACATCTTAGGCAAAAGAAAAATCAAGAAGCATTTTATTGGAAATGTGTTGATTTTGACTAAAATTTGTTAAGATCTTTTGCAGTGGCTCTTCTCAAGTGCTGTTCATTTGGAATGAAGGTTTAGTGATTAATGATTCTGTTTAACTTCATACAGTCTCCCCCCTTTCCATCTCCAACTCTCCCAATGTTTAGTGGGCTATAGAGTGCTTCAGAATTAGAAATTCAATCAACTGAAATGTTTCTTTATGATGGCAGGTATATGAAATTTACATCTAATCTCAATTTCCCTCATATTTTATCCTGAAGAAATTTCAGTGGGAGAGAAAGAGAATCTAAAGAACATTCGCAGGGTCAGAAATGTATTTCTGCCTGTTTCAAATACAGTTTGAAACCAAATTTTACCTGTATTTCTTCCAAATGTGACAGCAGAGAGATCAGTCACCTCATGAAATGATTACCCATCCTGTTTTTAACTATGTCCTTCTCCAGAAAACATATTTAATGTACATGAAGCAGAGAAATTGGCATTTATGCAGTAATATTGTTGGCTTGGTACAAATGTTTCTCTTTCATAACTCTGTATCTTTCTCCTGCTTGTTAGCAAAATACCTTAAATCTTGGAGTAGAAGCTTTGAATTCACAGGACTTGGATTCAAAATTTAAGACTTTATAATGACACACATTGCAGTCTGTCATTGACCTACTTGAGAAGAAGTTTCTTATCATTTTATTCTCATTGTAACAGACATTAGTACTTCTACTAGTAGTCAAAAATATTAACTATAAATATATGTATCTAAATTATTAATATAGTCTCAGATACCAATAATTTTCTAAATACTACTGAAATGTGTTTCAAAGATCAGATGAGACTGTAGTTTTGGTTTTCTATCTTCCATTACTAGTAGCATAAAAACATACCTGTACTCTGAATGATGGGAAAATGAGATGGTACATTATGAAAAAAGACTTTTCCTGCTGAAATATGTCCTTTTTACACTACAGAAGAGATTACAGGTCTTTTTGCAATATGTGACAAGGACCTTTCATCACAAAATATTATGTAATTCTATTATGTGCAATTTTATTATGTTATTTGCTCAAAGTTTTGAAGTAATCCATACTAACCACTATTAAAAGTAATCATAAAAGCAAAAAACCTGACATTATCCAGTAGGTACATACATTTATGGGCGTAAATTTGGTGGCTGATAATATTTTTCTATTTTCTTTGAACTCCTCGATATTGTGAGAAGATATTTCTGTTTATGAGATATACCTGCTCCTGCTATGGACTTCACTGAGAATGCCTTCAGCATGATGTTTATGAGAAGAAGGTTCAAATCTACATAGGTACAGTATAATGCAATTTTTTTCTGAGACATAAAAGGAGCACAAAAACCTGCCAGAATGTTTTCCAATTATACAAGAACATTTTGCGAAGATAGACCTTGGTTCTCAACCATCAGGTTGAGGAAGAAGTGTCTTCCTCTCTGCTCTGCTCTGGTGAGATGCCACCTGGAATACTGCATCCAGCTCTGGAGCCCCCCACACAGGAAGGACATGGACATGTTGGAGCAGATCCAGAAGAGGGCCATGAAGATGATCAGAGGGCTGGAACACCTCTCCTATGAGGAAAGACAGAGATAGTTGGAGTTGTTCAGCCTGGAGGAGAGACGGCTCAGAGGAGACTTTAAAGCACCTTCCAGTACAATAAGAGGACCTACAAGAAAGCTGGACAGTGACATTTTAGAAGGGCAGGTAGAGATAGGACAAGGTGTGATGGTTATGAGCAGAAAGAAGGTAGGATTAGATTAGATTAGATTAGATTAGATTAGATTAGATTAGATATTGGGAAAAAATTCTTTATTGTGAGGGTAGTGAGGCACTAGAACAGGATGCCCAGAGAAGTTCTGGGTCCCCCATCCCTGGTCAAGGCCAGGTTAGATGGGTCTTTTTTGCAACCTGCTCAAGTGGAAGATGTCCATGCTCATGGCAAGGGGTTTGAAACCAGATGGTCTTTCAGACCCCCTCCAACCCGAACCATTCTATGAATCTGTGATTCTGTGTTGCAGTCAAAAATCTGTTAGTGATTTCCCTCACTGAGTCAGGTGCAAGGTTGATCCTCAGAAAGGAATGTACTGGAAAATTGTAGTGGGTTGACCCTGGCCAGATGCCAGGTACCCACAAAAGCTGCTCACTCACTCCCCTCCACAGCAGGGTGGGGGGATATAAACAGAGAAGAGAAAACAGTGAAGTGTTCATGGGTTGAGATAAGGACCAGGAGAGAGACCCCTCATTAAATACCATCTCACGAGCAACAGCTCCCTGTGACCTGCTGCAATGTGAGTCCCTCCCGTGGGGAACAGTCCTCCCCAAACTACTGGGGGTGTGTGGGTCACTCCTCCACGGGGTGCAGTCCTCCAAGGACAGGCTGCTCCAGCCTGAAAGCAGGGTCCCTTTCTCCGCAGATCATCCACAGGGTCACAGCCTCCTCTCAAGCACTCAGCCACTCTGGTGTGGGCTCCTCCTCCACGGGCTGTGGGTGGATCTCTGCATCCCCCATGGCTCTCCGTGAGCTGCAGGGGCACAGCTGCCTCACCGTGGGCTGCACCACGGGCTTTAGAGGAATCTGCTTCCAGCTCTACTCCCTACCCCAGCAGCACAAGGAGACAATGGGGTTTATGGTCAGTTCATCCCCCGTGGCTTCTCCTACTCTGAAGGGAGAGGAGTCGTCCCTCTGCTGCACTGTGGGGTCCCTCCCACAGAAGACAGTTCTCTGTGAACTTCTCCAACAAGTTATAGTAAATCAAGAGGGAGATAAAAGGGCATGGTTAAGGTAGACTGAATCCGGTCAAATCTAGTGGTCTGATCTTGAATCTAAGGCATTTTACTGAAGGAAAATTGCCTGTAAATATGTTTGTTGTCATGTGTCATAGTTCAGCCTCAGCCAGTGATGGCCACACACAGCAGCTCACTCACCCTTCCACCACCAGTGGGATGGGGGAGAGAGATGGAAGAGCAAAAGTGAGAAAACTCATGGGTTAAGACAAAGACAACCTAATGAACAGAAAAGGAAGAAAATAATGACAATAATAAGGACAATATCAGTCAAGACAATAATACTTTAAAAAATAATCAGATTAGAATACACAAAACAAGTGATGGACAATGCAATCACTCACCACTCAGCAACTGATGCCCAGACAGTTCCTGAGCATCAGCCCCTGGCCAACTTTGCCCTAGTTAGCAAAAAACTAACATCATTGCACTATCAACATTATCCTCATCCTAAAATCGTGGCACTATACCAGCTACTAGGAAGAAAATAAACTCTNTCTAAGGCATTTTACTGAAGGAAAATTGCCTGTAAATATGTTTGTTGTCATGTGTCATAGTTCAGCCTCAGCCAGTGATGGCCACACACAGCAGCTCACTCACCCTTCCACCACCAGTGGGATGGGGGAGAGAGATGGAAGAGCAAAAGTGAGAAAACTCATGGGTTAAGACAAAGACAACCTAATGAACAGAAAAGGAAGAAAATAATGACAATAATAAGGACAATATCAGTCAAGACAATAATACTTTAAAAAATAATCAGATTAGAATACACAAAACAAGTGATGGACAATGCAATCACTCACCACTCAGCAACTGATGCCCAGACAGTTCCTGAGCATCAGCCCCTGGCCAACTTTGCCCTAGTTAGCAAAAAACTAACATCATTGCACTATCAACATTATCCTCATCCTAAAATCGTGGCACTATACCAGCTACTAGGAAGAAAATAAACTCTATTCCAGCTGAAACCAGGACAGTATAAAACTAAGGATTATGCCAAGATTAAAGGTTTGATAGGAAAAGAAGATAATAGTATGGCGAAATGTAACAGGGAATCAACGCAGATTCCCTGAGGAGGGCAGAAAGGAATGATAATGAACTCCTGCTTTGCTGTGCTACATTTAAGAAGCTTAAGAAGGTCAGGATAATCATCAAGACACTAGTGAAATATGGACTAATTCACTTCCAGAAAAAGAAATGGAATGAAGAAATGCGCGTAACAACGACCCAGCTAAGTTTGAATGGTATAGGATTGTCAAAGACTAATTATATTGTAAAATTTATTTGAGATGAGGTGAGAGGAGAAAGAGCTACATACAGTTTTGCTTTCTTATGAGTGTTTATACTTTGCCAAGTGAAGTTACTACATTGTACTTACCATAGTATTTCAAGGAGCTACTAGGCTTCGTGAATTCCTGATTTCCATGGAACTGTACTGTCATCCCTTATCACCTCTTTTTAACATCAATGACTAATGATTTTACATAACAAATTCTGTTACTCATGTGAAATCGTATTCATGATGAATTGATAAATTCTGAAAACACGTAAAGTAAGGGGAAAGAAAAAGGTTGAGCTACTTAATACAACTTTGTTCCCTTCTTTCCAACTCAGACTCAGAGCCCACCTTTGATGGTCACCTGATTTGCACTGCCAGATGGTAAATACCAGCTTTCATTTATTCCTTTCTCTCTCCTGTGATTCCCATGCAATCTTATTGTTACTGGTATTCATACAGGAGAACTCAGCTGTATATAATGTACCAGTGCCTAATAATTTTATTCTACAATGAAAGTATCAGATTTTTCATTCAGGGTTAAAATAAATATTTGTTCTTTTTTTAAAATCAAAATGCTTTCTTGCCACTATTACTTCAGTCAAGATATTTTAGGTTACATTAAGGAAAAAAAATACACATACTGATGAGATTTCATAATTAAATAATTTCCCTCTTACTGACTGTATGCTTCTTAAAGAATATTCAGCTGAACCTGAAGTATGTGTTAGGAATAAAGATGAAAATATAGTCATATAGTGTTACTATGCTTTAACAAGAACAAGGCATTACTTGATTCTGATATGATCTCAATAACTTTTTATTTTATTTTTATTTTAATTAGCTGACTGCAGGAAGCTTATTCATGAAGAACTTTGAAATCAAAGGCCATAAATTGAGTTGGTTGCGAGATATGAATTATGAATTATTGAAATAAGTTTTTTCTACAGAAGTATGAGCAAAACACAGTAAAAAAAATTCATTTGTATTCAGTATATGGGAAGCATTTAGCACCCAATATATTTTTCAATTAAAAACAAGATTCCAATTTTTTTTAAAAAGAGTGATTAACAAACGGCATTGGTAAAGCATAACAACTGTGCTGTATTTTTCTCTGCTTTTGCAGAATGACTGTTTCACCTATTGTTTATTTGGTGACTTCTCCTCAAACAGATAGACTAAGTTTTTTAATAAAGCAGTGTAACAAAAGCTGGGAGATTCATAGAAGTCCTCTGGGTCAAATGTGGATGAAATGGGTTAGAGTCATAATTCCAGCAGCAGCAACTACCTGCAGGAGGGGTGGGGGGCACACATAGCTAATTTGTGAGGGCTGTTAAATGAAGGCTGCATGAATGAGCAGTGTCTGTAATAGTCACCACTCAGTATGACACGAGGACATATGCTAACTGCTGGTTTCTCTTTGGCTCTGACTGGAACAATGTTGCAAGTGGTCCAACTGAAGAAAACCCTTCTTAAATGAAAAAGATATCAACTCTTTTACATCAGAAATTGAGGAAAACAAGTCAGTGTTTTTCTTGTGATTGTTTCAGGCATGACAGCTTACTAGTTCACAGTCAAAGGTTGGAGATTTTTTCATTTCACTCAGTGGTCTGTGGATGCTCTAGAAATACTTACATTGTTTGATTTTTGTCATAGCTGTGCATTACTTCATACTGCTTTTGCTTCTGATGACTTTCGTATTGGCTTTGGTGAAGATATTCAGGGCACAGGATATACATATTCATCAATGAAACTAGGCAGCTGTGAATTTGCAACAGCAGATAAGTTTCCAGAGGAATAGTAGAGTTATGAAAAAGTGAAAAAGAAAGAACAGGAAAAAAACCCAGGAGAAAACAGGAAAATATTTGAAGATCTGTGAAGGAAGTGTATGTCAGAGCAAGAAAATTGACCACTAAACTTGTGAAATTAGGCAAATAGAATTGTCCCTAACAAACACTTTGCTCTCTTCAGGCAAGGAAGAGCATCTATGTTGGGCTTAAGTGATATAAAAGACTCCACTCCAGAAGACCTGCTATTTTTCCTCTTGATTTTGTGCCCAATAAGGCAAGAAACAGCACAACAACTTCAATCTGGCAGCATCACAGAGTCAGTCAACTAGGTGGCCTGCACCTAAACAGCTCTGGCTTGGAAGTCCTAAGAATGGCCCATCAGATCTATTGTAAAATGAGTTATAATAGACAGGAGATAACAGACAAAGATTTTAAACAGAGTTACCTACAACACAGTATGAAAAGAACTACTAGTAGATTACATAAAACAGTGCATGACATTAAGATACCTTTCTTAAAGCTAGCAAGGTAATAGTATAGATTAGGAGTCAAGGTAACCAAAATGACCACAGTGTACACAGAGTCCTTTCACCTAACCCTCAAAGGAGTAACCACAAAGCAGGCATTCCAAACTTTGGGGTGAAACCTCCACACATTTCCAGGGAATGTGCAGAAAATTTCTGCTTTGTGAAAGTTTAGTGTAGCTTTTATACTTTGTGAAGTGTCTGTCAGAAATTCCAGCTTATCTTTCCACATCTTGCTTCCACAGCAAGATATTTACTGTCAGCTGAAGGCATCAATCCCATGGCACCAAAATAACTCACTACAAGGCAAACTGTCCTGATTATTTCACCAAGGCTCACATTAGAGCAAGATACCCTGAGTTATTTCATGAGCTCAGAAACAACAGATAAACTCTTGTGGCGGGGAAATGCCCTGCTACAGACTTTAACATTCTTTGAAGTCTACTGTTTACTAATAAACAGGGAGGAAACTTACAGGGAGATAACTTACAGTTATCTTTAGAATCTGACATTCATATCCCATAGGGACATATGAAATTCAGCTTTCTAAGTCTTATTTCTGTTGTCTTTGTCATTTCATATGTAGACATAAGATTTTCTAGAATTAGGTTAGTTCCTAACAATTTAGTCTGGGTCTAGCATTAACTCCTTCATATTCTAGTCTCCCAAATGTACATGTGGGGAATCAGGTGAGATATGCAGTGGTTTCCAGAGAGGGATTTTACCTGTTTTCCTTTCCCTAGAGAAGTAGGGCTGAGCTGATATATGTATCTTACAACAGTATTGAGTTACTTGATGTCTTTTTGGCTGCATTGAGAGTACGCACTCTACAACAAATAATTTTTAGATTTACGTAGCTACAAGAGTTTATTCCTCAATCACATCTCATTCAGAGGGAGGAAAGTAACAAGTCAGCACCAGTCAGCAGCAGCAACAATATTTATTCTACTGTGGGTCGTCTGAATTTACCTAGCATTTTGGGAATGAGGGAATTAAGGCTCTCTGTGTTACCCTCCCACCAGATGCAGAACAGAATAGAAGCAAGCTCAGTGCTTCCAGTACTTGGTACAAGAAATAAAGTTATATTTAAACAATATGCAAGAGAACTCTTCAAACAAAAATGTAATTCTCAGAGAAATAGCATGCAATTTTGTTCTGCTCAGAATTTTCTGTGAAAATGTTTGATTTTATTTACAAAAAATGTTTTAGAGAAAGCTTTTTCTTCATTTTGGTTATTCCTTTTCTACACTGCCTCAGGAAAATTATCAGCTTGGGCTACAGATATGTAGTACTGAATGAATACTGAGTTTTTCTCTTTGAAGAAATAACAGATACTTGGACATTACATAGCTAACGTTTTTCCATTCCCTTCCAGAAAAGACACTGATTTAGCTAAGAAGTTAAGATGTTACAAACCTTCTGCAATAATTTTGAAGCTATAGTTCATCTTAAAAGAAACAGAAGGCAATGGCTGTAAGAAGCAGCAATTTATGTTTGTGATCTGCTGAGCATTCAGTAAGTGATTTGTATAATCCTCCTGGTTTATATATGTTTTGTGCAATGGAATAAAATATTTATCTTATTTAGAGTGAACTATTCATCTCATAATAAGGACTAAGTTCTCCCAAAATTCAAGAGCATGGGAACCCAATTTGCTGATGGTAATTTTCTGTTATAGTGAACCAAAGTAAACACTAGAATTAAGCTTTTATTACTGCAAAATATCTAAGGGTTCTCTCATTCAGTGGTAGCAAAGAAGAACAAGATGAAATTTTATCATTTTGGGTAATGACCACCTATCACCTGCAAGGGATTGGAATGCTAAAATATATTTAATTCATATAACTTTCAAAAATTATGTATTCCAATTTTAATTGATTGGAGATGTTCAATTACTCAGTGATCAATTATTTTTTCTTGTAAGGAAAGGACAGCGGGAAGCAGAAAGTACTATAAGTAGAAGATAGTAAATTGAGAACTAATAAGGGAAAACTTAAAAGCTGACACATTTGTTTTGGAGGCAGCAGAAAGCAAATCTGAAAAGCTTTATAGTCTAAATATTTGCTATCTTAGAGAACTGAAAAAGATTTATTAAAGACTCAATCTTGAAACTTTATGTATGAAAAATTCTCATTTATTATAATTGTAAGCAGTTTATATACAAAGAAATTATTAGGTGAGGAAAAAAAGAAATTGAGGAGAATAATCAAGAATAAATATATATATTCTTGGCAGGAAAAATTAGGGCAAAGATGTTTCAACAAGTCCCTAAGCCATCAAAAAACTATGTTGAGTCAGAGCTACTGATAGGATGGTGGAGCCTCTGCACAAATTGCATTCCCCCTGTTAAAAAGTATCCCTAAAAGAAGTGTTTCATCAATATCTGTACCTTTGTGAATAAAAGGTGAAAAGTCTTGCCCCTTCTAGGAATCATATGGTTCTTCATAGGCAACAAAGTTCAAAAGTTCTTTAAAAATGTGTACATTTCAGAATATGTTCTTTAATTGTTACTCAGAAGTGAGAGATTCTCATCTGGGAAGACACACACATACACATATACACACAGACACACACACACACTCTTTCAAAAACCTTTCTAGTCATGTGTCTCAGCTCATTAAAATTTTCAACCAGCAAGTTAGCTCCACAATTTAACAATAATGCATTCTCTCTCTCAGTTTGACTTTTTTTGTTGGGGGAAAAAAATCTGCTTCATTGCTAATAATTCCTTGTTATTTTTATAAACATTTTCTCCAGAGGGTTAATTAGTGTCTGCTGAAGTTCCTAATAGGAGAGGCAAAGTGAGTGATTTATAACACCACAGGGGAAAATGTTCACATTTTACATCAATACGGAAAAGCAGCCCCAAATAAACCTGACCCTGTGAATGGATAGGAGCAACCATATTAAGCTGTCTGAATACGGGAATTTTATCTTTGAAGAAAAAATTGTTTGATTTATGAACATTTTTCTCCTGTTCTGTTGCCAGTGGACAAATGTCTACACTTCTATGCTTTGATATTTTTCAAGTATTTGAAATGCTAGACATAGGGTCTGGAGACTGATCCACTGCTTTATATTTCTGGCAATGATATAATATTTTTACTTCAACAGAGAACTCTCTAGGTGTACCAAATCTGAGACCGCATGTATTGAAAAAGCCTCAAATATACACACTTAATAAAATATATTGTTAAATATGCTTCCAGAGTGGAAAGATTTGAAAAAATACTGGCATCTCTCCTCAAACACATCTCAAAGGACCCACCAGGCAATTAATCCTTTACCTTGATCTTACTTACCTGTGGAATCCTGTGTATAATAAAATTGGGAAGATTATAAAATTAACATGGTCTCCAGTTTCAGCTGTATGAAGATAACAGCCAGATTTATTTTTTACTATCTGCAGACAGCACCCTCATGCAGCTCTGTGGGCTCTTCAGCAGGTTTAATAGCTATATGAAAAGGATCTGTATGAAACCTAATCCAAGTAAGATGGAAGGAATTGTGGTGCGCCCAGACATTTTTTTGAAGGCTAAAAACCAGTGCTGTGCTTATGAGGGAAAGACAAACTGAGTTTCTCCAGAAAATTAAGGAAGAGTGTAATAGGGAAAAAAATCAATGATATAATAGCCTATAGCTAAATGATCAGACACTTGAGTGGGATACACCTTCACACTCCATTTGTGTTCAGCTTAAATTTAAACATTGACCCTGTGTGGGTCTCTCACCGTTCAGACAAGTTATGTAGCAACGAGATTTTCTGTCCTTTAGAATAAAGAGTGTCCTAAGGCTTCCTTTGCTGCAACTAGCTGTCATCCAGGACCTGAGAAAACCCTTCTGGTCTATCAGGACTAGTAATGTTTAAAGGAACCTTTCTTTCTATGTGTGCTGGCTGTGGGGGTGTATGTTTAAGCTGTTGCCCCTGCCTGTGGTGTCCGCTCCTGAGCTATGCACAAAAACCTGCTTAAAAAAAAAGAGCTGTTCTCAGATAGGCCTGAATTAAAAGCAAGAATCTGAACCCAGAAACAGGTTTAAACAATCAGTCATTCATCCGTTTCCATGGCATACCACGAGGCAAATTTTCGATGAGTGTTTTCTTCAGTATTTCTCCTCTATCACGCTGGTAAGGAAATATAAAAATACATAGACTGGTATAACTATGAACATAAAGGTAAGAAAATATTTGCAATACCAACCACAGGAGTAATCTTATAATTTGTCGTTTCATGAATTCTTAATGTGCTTTTCAATTAATATTTGATGTCCTTAATATGTGGTTATTTTGTTTTTGATATCTAGATCTGCTTTCTTCTGCTCAAAGATGCATACAAAAAAAGAGCTTGTGGCCAAATTTAATGCAAGATCTCTCAGAAGAATAGCTTTTGAATATATCAGATTTTAGCATTTTCAGGCAATTCATGTATCAAATTTGAGGAGCATTCTTTCATTTTGTTATGATTTAGAATTTCCATTGACATTAATATTAGCCCTAGAAGTTTTACAAGAAGTTAATATAGATGTTTTCATCGCTTAAAAAGAAAGTATAAACCATTGTAATCAGCATTTACTTTATTCAGCTTTCTTCTAGAAGTGTTTACATTGGACTTGGGCCAGAAGAACCTAAAAAGTTACATGTCTTTGTGGTGATTATGTCTACAGGATTTGTACAAGGCACATAATTGTGATAGAAAAAGATGTAGTTGAACACAAATTAGACTTATTTTTGATTTCTCTAGTTTTATTTATTTTCTGATTACAGTAATTCTTAGCTTGAGTTCTTTTACATCTGTTTGCTCTAGAGATGTTTTCCTTACTTCATATCTAACTTTATCTTGATAAAGTTGGTGGTAGAGCTGGGGTAAATGAACCATCAAACATAATAGCAAAAAATTTGCCCTTTGCTCTTTAGATGAGGACTTACACCCATTCAGTTTATTTCTCCTTAACAGACTCTGAATTGCCCCTACAAAACAAATTGTTAGATAAGGTTTGCTTTGGCAGATGACCAAACATGGAGGAGAAGGGTTGTCTGGATATAGACAATTTGCTCCAGTGTATCTTTTAAAAGGACTCTACACTCAAGTGTTTTCAAAGATGAGTTTGCATGCATGTATATACATGAGGCTAACATATGCTTTCCCACTGCTTAGAAGATATTTAAGTAATTTTCCAGTAGTTGCTGTAAGTTACTTTTCTAAATTGTTATTCTTTGCATCTCTAATTTTCCTAGGTGCACCCCAAATGGTTCAATGTAAAAATTTCTCCTTCAGATGCTTTTAAAAAGAGTAATTAAGAGTGATGATTCTAAAGTTATATTTTTTTAGTAAATACTTTAGTGGGCTATTATACCTCTAAAATGATATATAGGTATTCAGGCTTGCTAAACTTTTTAAGATTGTATACAACATGAAGGAAACCAAATCTCTAGGTTGGCTGTGTGTGTATTTATAATCATGCTGCATTTCAGCTATTTCAGTTATTGTTTAGAATTCTGCATGCTTTACTATTATGATACAGGACTATTTTCTCAAAGAACCTAAATAAAATATTTTGATCTTACCAGCTTCTTAGTGGTGAAAGGCTTTCAAGATCTAGAGCCTGAAAGGTATCTTAGTGCCCAGCTCTCATCGATTTATTCATCTGTTAAGCATCTGAACACCATTAAGGCCATGCATTCAGAGAGTAATTAGTTTTCATTCAAAAATATGTGTCTGAGATACTGAAGGTGATTCAGCACCTGGAGATGTCTGATTCTCCATCGACTGTAAATAAAAAGCAAACACCTAGAAAGGTCAAATGTTTAATTATAGATTGCCAATATTAAGCGAGCTTCTTTCACTTCATATTTCACATAAAGAGTTACATTAAATGGGTTACTTGAAAAGAAAGAGTTTGTTTCAAGTTTTGCACCAAGACTAGCACAAAAATACCCAACCTTCTCAAAGTTATTGAAGTTCTTACTGATTATAGTCCTATGTACAGCTGTTTTCTAAATACATAGAAATAAGATATGGTAGGTTCCAGCATCCATAGGAAAACTTGGGTTTTAATAGTATCTATATAGGAATAATTTTAAAAGCAAACAGTCAATGGTCAGTAATAATATGAAATAATGGGGCAATCTAAGATATTTTTAGCAAAAAGAAAGACATATAGGTAATTTTCTTTCACATAAGAAGTATATGTGATACAAGAGAGGTATGAGAACCTATCCTATCTATATTTTCATTATCACTTGACCTTTACATGCTGTTATTTCAGTGTGTAGTAGGATGACTGTGGCTGGATGTCAGGCACCCACCAAAGCTCTTCTCTCCCTCCCCTCTGCCGCTGGACAGGGGAGAGAAAATGAAACAAAGGTTCCATGGGTTGAGACAAGGGCAAGGAGAGATCACTCATCAGATACCAACACAGGCAAAACAGGATAGAATTTAGGCTATTTTTTGAATGTATTACTAGCAAAATCAGAGCAGGATAATGAGAAGTAAAATAAGACCTTAAAAGCACCTACCCCCTACTCCTCCCTCCTTCCCAGCTCTACCTCCTGCCCCAGTGGGAATGGGGTTTATGGTCAGTCCATCACATGTTGCTTCTCCCACTGCTCAGGGAGAGGGGTCTTTCCCCTGCTCCAATGGGGGGTCAAGCCCACGGGGGACAGTCCTCCACAAACTTCTCCAGCATGAGTGTGTCCCACAGCAACAGTTCTCCACAGACTGCTCCAACATGGGACCCTCTTCCACAGGGTGCTTTCCTTCAGGCACAGGCTGCTCCAGCATGGGCTCCCTACAGGGTCACAAGTCCTACTGGGAAACCTGCTCCAGCGTGGGTTCCTCTCTCCAAATGTCTGCAGGTCCCTGCCAGGAGCCTGCTCCAGCATGGGATTCCCACAGGTTCACAGGATGCCTCCTCTCAGACATCTATCTGCTCTTTTGTTTTTTTCTCCTTCTGAAATATGGTATCACAGCAGCATTACCACTGTTTCTGATGGGCCCAGCCTTGGTCAGTGGCACCTCTGTCCTGGAGCCACCTGACATTGGCTCTGCTGGATGTGGAGGAAGCTTCTGGCACCTTCTCACAGAAGCCACCTCTGTGGCCCCCTGCTATGAAAAGCTGTCCATACAAACCCAATACACAGTGCTGTAGGTATTTCTTTAAAAAAGATCATCTTAAAACCTGGATGATCTGAATTTCTTCACAGTACTGTGTTCATAAGGAGTATTCACTCTGTTTTAGTTATATAGCCTATTAGAAAAAAAAATGTTAAGTCTTAAATCTTGTTTTCTTTTTCTGACCTAGAATCCATAGGTCAGAATAATTAAACCGATAAAACTTTAAAAATAAATATATCTTTTTTTTAGTTTTTGTGCATAAATTGTGAGGGGGAAAGGTCAGTGTCGTTAATTACAAACGAAAATGACAGCTGCAGGTATTTCTCACCAGTTGTTTTACAGCAGTAATTAAATATATGAATACAAAATTCAGGGTCCACAATCAATTGCAAATATGGAATTGGACACTGTTTCAACCCTTAGTCAGTGCAATGCTGAGTGCTTGGTCACCTATTAAACACCTCTATATCTGAAGAACTTGGCAATTTATAGATCAGGTCAAAGATGTAATAGACTGGAAGGCAAAATTATGGCTACAGAAAAGTCATCAGGAAGTAAAGGTTCAATACCTGCTTTGTTTTATCATCACTTCAACAGATTTTTCTATTCAAGCAATAAACCTAGAATTCAGTTCCACATAGTTTATTAAATCTGATATTGTACAAACATGGATTCATGAGTTGTGCCTACAGGAATAATTTTATTCTCAGCTGGAACTGTTCTGTGGTCTTTCTGCTTCCTACAACTAAATTACAGTAAGGTCATTAGATTATGAAGATTGCCAACATGTAGGCAAAAATACAAGCAGAAACAGGTAGTAATAGGCAAACCACTTCAGTAAATCTTCACATCTTCAATAGATTCTCCTTTTTTTACATGCCTTTGATAAAGGAATGTTCAGAAACATAGCAATTTCTCCAAGGGGAACATAATAGATGCTGTTAAAGGTTTTATTTAGACATGTCAGGCTCACTAAATTTTGCACACCTTATGTACACCTTGGGGGACTAATTGTACCAATGGAAATTCAGGACAGAAGAAAGGGGTGCTATGTTGGACTGCAGTCAGGAAAACAAATCAATTTCTTATCTACTGAATGAAAAATTTAGGACTTTACATCTTCTCTGAGATAAAGAATTGTATGAAAATGATGTATGGGGAATTTACTGACTCTAGAGAAAGTGATAAATATTCATTAAAAATAATCTATGAGGATAAGGAAACGCCTTTTTGGCAAGTAAAATGCAATTTCAGTATTTCATGGGGGATTATTTCGGTTACATGTTTTGAATTAATTAAAAAAAAGACCTTAGAAGTGATCAAAAAATGAACACTGTTGTGAATAGACATAGCAAGAAAACAAGATTTCAATTTTGTGGGAGTTTTTAATATTTTGGAACTTATTTTTGTATGTGTCGGAATGGAACATACTTAGAGTAACTGATAAAATCATATACACTATTGGAAATATATGCTCAGGATCCTGATAATGTTTGTTTAGAGATAACAACTGAACCTCTATGATTTTATCTTTTGTCTTTATACATTTTGATTATCAATTTTGTTCCGGAGAAATTTTCTCTGTGAATGGGCGTGTCAACTTAGAAATGTAGTTCACCTAAAACATCCCCTAAGCAGCATCATTTGTGAAACACAGATATCTCTCATTACATCTGCCTGTCTACTTCTAAGGAAATTTATTCTTACTTTGGAAATTGGTAAGAGTGGAACCCATGGAACTTTAAATCCTGGTGTGTGTTCCAGTCAATAATAGTAGCCACATGCTTCCAAATGTTTGCAGATACTGTTATGCTAACTTTTTAGAAAATTGAAGTTGCTGTTAAAATGAGTCTGAAAGCTAACTTACCATGGCAGATAAAGGAGGAATAACTCGTCTGTAGCCAGTGAAGCTTGTTTTGAAAACAATCTGCTTAAGAGCTACAATGTCAAGTTTTCAAAACACAGAGATCCGTAGTCTCCTTGCCTTTTCCCTATGGTATCATCTTGGTTCTTTGTCGTCTCCAGTATGACTATGCCTGCTGCCTTCACCCTTAAGAGAATTTCCAGCCCCACCTGGCTTCTCATCAGCCTCACTAGAATAACAGCAGGGACTCAGGGAAATGCCCAAAGTCCTTCAAACCCCAGGAACTGTTTTCTCTAGGAAGCAATGTCTCCTCTTCTGGTGCTTACCATCCTGCATGAGGCTGTACCCTGTCAGAAAAACTTAATTTTTCCAGTGATGGGTTACGTTACTGATCACTGCAAGTGTAGAAAGTTGTCAATTTATTTCTAAACAAAGGAAAGTACTTGTGGCTGCCCAGACTTCTCTCATCTCCCCCTCCTCAATTCTTTCATTCAGCTGAAGAACTGATACAACACTGGGGACAATGCTACAGAGCTGTCAGCTATCCTCTGTCTGAATATAGCTATTTGATGGCTTGCTTTATTTACCTTAAATATATTCTTTGCATTATTTACCTTCAATAGATATCCCTGAACACCTCTCCCTTCTCAAGAAACAAACCAACTAATCAAACAAAGCAAAAGCCAAACCAAAACCAACAAGAATCACATATATACATAATAAATAGCTAGTACAGGTTTTTAAGCTCTTTTTTTTCCCCAACTAGCTTAATTTGGCAAATTATGCTAATGTTTTATGAAAATAGTGTACATGTTTTCCTGGCAAACTGTTATGAGTAGATTTAAAGTTACAAAGACAAGAGATTTGCTTCAATTGTATTTGACTATAACCTAATGCAACTGCTCATGAGAGAGATTTACCATTCCTGTAACTCTACAGACAGCACTGCTGAGATTGCAAGAATAAGAAATTCTCATTTCATCAAAGCACCAATTTTATTCACTAAGTAAGAAGAAATTACTGCCAGATCTATGAGGATGAGGTAGCAAGATTATATCATCTGTTAAAAAAAAAAATTAAAGTTAACAGAGTTGATTCTGTCTTCTAGTGGATGTGAGACTCATTGCTATGTATCTCTTGAAAAAATTAGGCTACAAGCTTCTCTTTNGGAAAAGTCAAGTGAAGGACTGAATGAAAGATAATTGGATTTATGCATCAGTGCCTGGAGAGAGAGAGAGAGAGACAGAGAGACAGGGGGAGAGAAACTTTTGTTTATGGCCATGAGCCAAGAGCTTTTTACTAACATACATGTATACTTTTGCAGCAAAAGAAAAAAGTGTGGAGATAATTCAAACCACCCAATGACTTTAAATTTATTGCAAGTGAGAAGAAAGCTATGTGCTACAAAGACCTGGGTCCTTCTCCTTGCAGGCCTGGAGATTGGATACACTGAAGAGGATGATGCAATTGCTCAGCATAGAAAACCTCTTTTTCTATGGGTGAGGAAAAAAGAATCAGAGTAACTTAGGTATAGCGCATTGTGCATGACCACAGGAAGGAGCTGAGTAGATGAGAAAGCTCTGCAATGTCTGAGAGGACATCTAAGGATGGCTCTTGAATAGCAATGGAGATTTTCCGCTTTCATTGTGGGCACTGAGCCTTATGCTCGAGTGTTGCCTCTTGTATTTGTAAAGAAATACACAACACTCCAGAAGACAAGTGGACCAAAGGAAAAGAGCAACAGTCCATTCTTTGGTCCTGAAAGGAAGTATGAAATTCAACTGTTCCTTGATACACTGAAAAGCTAAATTCCTTTTCAAAAGAGGGTGGCTGCTTGTTTGCAACAGTCTTTGATTTGTGCAGTTCTTGAAATGTGTCCAAATGCTGTTTGTGGAGTGCAAGTTAAAAAGGCTGACATGGAGTTTGGTAGTCTGTTCACAATTAAACAGTATTAATAATCATTCAGTAAAGCTCAAGCTGATACTCTAGCCCTTTGTAGGTGATAGAACAGATGTAAGAGAAACAATTCCCGGGAACAGTTCTGCAACAGTTTATTTATTCTGGAAAGCAATTTGACATTACCCTGACATACAGCAGTATAAAACTACAGAGAAGTAAAATCCAGAGCATGGTAGGCTAAGAGAGATCCTAATTCCTCATTACTAGCCAGTCAGTTTTCTCTCTGATGCTCTCTTTGATCTCAATGGACTACATGCATTGTAGAGGGATTTGTAACTAAAATCACTGAAAGGGATCATGCCATAAAAGACAAACGGTTCACACCACTGTCAAATGGGTGTTCTGTTCAACACTGACAGTTGTAAGTAACCCACCAGCCATAGCAGAAAGGCTACTCAAATGGCAGGCAAAAAAAGTAATTATACAAGGGACATTTCAGACTCATAGGAATACAAATATTGCACTCTGAGGAAACTTAGCAATAGTGACTAATATACCTTGCTTTGTCTGTAATGGGTAGGAGGAGGATGCCTGAGGATAAGCAGCTGCTTGCCAATCTTTCCTGATGTCACACGGAAGGGAGAAAAGTCACGTGACTGTGCCACAGCCTTGTCTTCATCTTGGAATGGTGTGGTCCCATCACACTCGTTGTCTAAGGTGTCTT
>WEZZ01025115.1:2804-22752 GCA_013400585.1 Chloropsis cyanopogon | reverse complement strand
CCGGTCGGAACCGGTCGGAACCGCTTCAAACCGGTCGGAACGGGTCGGAACCGGTCGAGACCAGTCGGAACCGGTCGGAACCGGTCTGAACTGGTTTGAACCAGTTCCGACCGGTTCGAACCGGTCGGAACCGGTTCAAACCAGTCAGAACCGGTCAGGACCAGTTCAAAGCGGTCAGACCCGGTCGGAACCGGTTCAAACCAGTCAGAACCGGTCAGGACCAGTTCAAAGCGGTCAGACCCGGTCGGAACCGGTCGGGATTGGTTCAAACCGGTCAGAACCGGTTGGGACCGGTTCAAACCGGTCGGAACCGGTTCAAACCAGTCAGAACCGGTCAGGACCAGTTCAAAGNCCGGTTCAAACCGGTCAGAACCGGTCGGAACCAGGCCAAACCGGTAGAGACCGGTCGGAACCGGTTCAAACCGGTCGAAACCGGTTCAAACCGGTCAGAATCGGTCGGAACCGGTCGGAACTGGTTCAAACCAGTTCAGACCGGTCTGATCCGGTTCAAACCAGTCGGATCCAGTTCAAACCGGTTTAAACCGGTCAGAACCGGTTCAAACTGGTTGGAACCGGTCAAAACCAGTCAGAACCGGTCCAATCTGGTTCAAACCCCCTGCAGTGCTACAGCCTGGGGACAGAGTGGTTGGAGAATGGTGCAGTGGCAGTGGATCCGGGGTGCTGTTGATGTGAGCCAGCAGTGTGTGCAAGGGGCCAACAAGGCCAATGGCATCCTGGCCTGCACCGGGAGCAGTGTGGCCACAGGACAGGACAGTGATTGTCCTCTTGTACTCAGCACTGCTCAGGGCACACCCCAAATTCTGGAGGTGCTGGAACAAGTCCAAAGCAGGGCAGTGGAGCTGGAGAAGGGGTTGGAGTACCATGGTTATGAGGAGCGGCTGAGGGAGCTGGAGGTGTTTGGCCTGGAGAAAAAGAGGCTCAGGGACGACCTTGCTGTCCTCTACAACTGCCTGAAAGGAGGGTGTAGCAGGGTGGCCTCTTCTCCCAGCCAAAAAGCCATAGGATGAGAGGAAACTGCCACTAGTTATGCCAGGGAAGGTTTAGATTTGATATTAGGAAAAATTTCTTCATGGAAAGAGTTGTCAAGCACTGGAACAGGCTACTGAGGGAAACTGTGGAGTAACCACCCCTGGGGGTACTTAGAGGTGTGGTGGTGGCTCTCTGGTCACAGAGAGAAACATAGTTTGCCAGGCATCGTCCTAAGATATAAAAGAAGGCATCTGAATAAAGTAGGGGCTTTTTGCCTTTTTTGCTTTCTGAATGATGGCGTTCATGTGTCGCCTTCTTTACTGTCCCCTATACCATTGGTGACATAAAAGATGTGTGGATGTTGTGCTTAAGGGCATGGCTTGGCAATGCTGGGTAATGGTTGGACTGGATGATCTTAAAGGTCTTTTCCAACCTAAATGCTTTTATGATCTAGAGAAATCTGTTAAATGAAATGTCTTTAACGTTGTTATCAGGGGCTGCTTGGGCACTGGGCTGGAGTTGGAACCAATGATGCTGATGGGTCCCTTCCCACTCAGCATATTCTATGATTCCAGGGGATGCTTAAGCCAGGGATCTCCTTATGAGCTGGGAGGCTTTTCTGAAAAACAGAGAGCCTGGGCAGCCAGTGAGTTTTTCTTTCTTTTGTATATGCAGTGGCAGAAAGGTAAGGAAATTGTTGTCAAAGTGCAGGAAACGAGAATTTGGAGAGACAAAGT
The DNA here is from genome assembly GCA_013400585.1 of Chloropsis cyanopogon. Classification (NCBI taxonomy): domain Eukaryota; kingdom Metazoa; phylum Chordata; class Aves; order Passeriformes; family Irenidae; genus Chloropsis; species Chloropsis cyanopogon. Next base: position 21,025 of record WEZZ01025115.1, on the reverse strand, counting down.
GAAAAATGTGAACTAGGCAGGACTGTGCCAAAGCTGTTACTGTCAAGTAGTGGGGTTGCATGGAGAGCAACTCATGGGAGCACTAGCTGTCTCGCTATTTGGTTGCAGTCTCTACCATGATAATTTTTTTTTTAAACTGGAGTGTGGCTATGAATTGGATTCTTTAATATGTGAGAAGACTCTTCCCACCCTCACTCTGATGTTGCCATTCTTTCTGAAGAGGAGATCATTGTATTCTCCTCATCTCAGCAGTATGCAACAGCAGGAAGTAAGAAGGTGTTTTCACTCTGAATAAATGATGTGGTTTGAAAATCAGCTCTGACTAAATTTACAATTTCCTATCTTCTGGTGTGCAGCCACTTGCTGCAAAGAAACAGCATTTGGGAGACAGAAGCTATAAGGCTTCCTGGCAAGAACATGCAATATAGTCCTCTTCTACTTTAATATTTGTTTAATAATCTTTTAGGGCCTAGTTCTGATCTCTGACCCAGAACTGCCAGGATTAGAGTAATGCTGGTGTTTTGAGAATAAAAGCAGTTTTATACTTATAATTCTTCTCCTCTAGGCATTCTTGCTGTCTCCATTAAAGTGATTTAAAGCTGTGTCTCTAGAAATATGTGTCTCTAGAAGGAGTGATCTTCAATTTAAAATGAAGTTAAGTTTCGATTTTTGTAAAATAAGTAGGCTTGCATGGTTGATTCAGTCTTATTCATCTGCAAACACCTGAAGTGATATAACTTTACAGGAAAAATGATATATTTACTCTGTATCTTGTCTTGTGGAGGGATGTGGTTAATTTAAGAGTCTTTCTCTCCCTGCTCCACTCTTCAAGCTCAGGTCTACCTAAATAAAGCCTAACAGATTTGAAGGTAGCATTTCAAACCCTGCTCTACTAAATTCCTTTTTGAGGAAGCTCTAATCTGAGCATTGCTTCATAAATGTGGTACTGTCTGGAAGAGTTCATGAGGTTCTTCTTGCATATAATATTGCTCATGGATCATAAATTTAAACCCTGGCATTTAGGTAGGGTGTTGCAAACAAAACCTGCACACCTGCATAGTGGTTTAAAAGAGGCTGCATAATCCATTCCCTTTTGTCCACATCTTGCAATTTTCCTTGCTCGTTAAATCCATTCTCCATTCTAGTAGTTCAAGTCTACAAAGGCTACAGTAGTTCATGTGTGCTTAAAGCCAAGATTGCTTCTTTCACATTCTATCCAGGTTAATCCATTTCAGCCAAATTTGTTAGCTGAGGCATTTAGAATCCTTCACTTATAGAGCACCATTTGATTCTGCAAATGTCTTTGTAGGGATTCTGACAGGTGAGTATCTGGTTAAGGGATAAAGGGAAATCAAGATGTCTTTAAAATTGTTTTAGGTATTCCTTATGTTGGAACAGTTTTGGTGTTGAAAAGCTTTGAGAGCATTAGACCAAATGGGGAAGAACTGGGATATTAGGACACACAGTTATGGTTGTTTTGTTGGTTTTTTTTTGTTTTTTTTTTTTTTTTTTTTTTAAAAAAAAACTTCCCTTGATTNTTTTTTTTTTTTTTTGAACACAGACACTTCCTGAGATTTCCCATTATGGGAGAAATGTAGATACTTAGGCTGTATCCATATTGAAGGTAAAGCAGTGTGGTTTTACTGAAGTTAAACTGATACTGCTTCTATATGAGCTGTTTTTTAACTTGAAGTCTTTTTCATCAGTTTGCAGAGCAAACCAAGTGTTCTTTCTTCTAAAAGACATTGTGTTCTCTGTGGAGCTTCAGTGCTGAGCAAAGAGTAGTCTTTCCATTAAAATAATTATAATTTATATTGCTGATAATATGCTGAATTCTGTAACCCCTTCCATCTCTCAGAAGGATCTTTAATACATCCTTGAGTTTTGGGACCCTGTTTTATCTGGATGTAGATGTCATGGGGTCTTTAATTTTTACTCCTTAGATTCATTCCCCTTCTTTCTGATTAATTTCTCTATGGGGTGTCTGCCTTTCGCATCACTGCAAATGGAGTGCCGGGGGGAGGGAGATGTAATGTTTTATCAGCAGCCTCTGTTTAATGTAACTGTGCTAGTCCTGTGAACTAAATATGCTATCAAATGTAATTCCCCTGGGATGAACAGACTTAGTGATACTGGGAGAGCTGCAGAAGAACATATACAGGAAAGCTTGAAAAGCCAAATCTTTCTTGTACCTTTTTTTCTAAGCCTGACCCAGGGGTCTTTTCTGTTAATCTTAAATTTTTCTTGTAGAAATTCAATGTCTGGTATGTATTTGATGGCTGACTGAATGAAAAGGTTGAAGCTAATGTGTGATATGTACTGCAGCAGCCCTGGGAAGGTATCAAAGACAGGCTGAAACCAAAACAGTGCATTAGGAGCCCACATGCATGAGGTGTGTTCTCTAATTAGCAAGTTTTTTGAATAAGTCTATTGATAGCACAGAACTGAAGGAATTGTGGAGTCAAAGCCAAGATCCGTCTGTTATGTCTCTGCTTCCACATCTTTAATCCAATAAGAGTAAGGAAGATCCATATTGCTGCTTCTGTAGATTGTTTCCCCCTTTAGTGTGAGGTGGGAATGAACATTTGTCCTAAAGCTTCTCCCTGCTGGAAGAGGTTAGCTGAGTCCCACCAGCATTTACAAGTCTTCCTGCAGAGCCTCCTGTGTATTTCCTTGTGTGTCCCAATGCCTCTGATGCCAAGAAGCAGCTGCACACTCACCAAGGGGTGTAGGACAGTCCACGTGGCATGATAGGCACAAGCGGCAAGTCATGATGTGAAGCTGCAGTGCACTAGAACAAACTTGCCCACGTTCATGGGGCTCCCAAATTGCCTTGATGTGAAGTCATCTTCTACTTTGAAAGGAGAGGTGGAATAAGCTGCTTTGTGTACCTGCACTGGGGGTGGTATGTAATCTCCTTGGATTAACCTGTGCTTTAGTTCCTATTGTCTAGGACTAAGCAGTTGGCAATTAAAAGAGGAATCTTTTTTTCCCTTCTTACATGTGAAAAACAACATTACTGCACAAACAGTACTGGCTTGGGCTGTGCATGGCTGGGTTACTTTGGGGCTTTCTATATTTATCTAACTCCTGTTTAATTAGTTTCACCCACTTGTACTAAGGATGAACCTGGAGATATTTGGAAGCTTGCCAGACACAAAACAAAAGGTGTATGGGAAAGAAGTGACTTCAGATCTCCCAAGTATCAATCTGGTGCTTAGCTATTAAGCTGCCTTCCTTTTCTTTGCTATAAAGAATGCTTTGAATCTGCCACAGACTATTTAAGGGATCTGAGGGCAAGATACTTGATTTCTCAATCTCTGTTTACTTCTGCAGAGGTACAGTAATAGTAACTGGAAGATTATGAAGCTTGTGGTGATTAATAAGCATCCTTGAGAAACCCAGTTGCAATACAGCATAGAAGTGATGTAATAATGGTATCTCTACTGATCAAAAGGTGATAAATTTTAATGTGTTATAACTAGACTCTAAATTTTTGTAGCCAGTACCAGCAGAGTTCATTGCCCAGAGACTTTCCTGCTCTGTAAACCAACAGTTTGGATGCTACAGTGACAACCCAAATTTATATTAACTAGAAGTATAGTCAAGAACTTAACACATCCCTAGTCATGTGTAAAGAAGTGTTTTTAAAAGAAGGTAACATTCTATGAGGAGCTAGGAGTTTTTCTAATGTCTCTTTTCCAGTTAGAAGAAGGGGAAAGTCATGCCTACAAATGCAACTTCCAATTGAAATTTTGAAGTTTAGGTTCTGCATGTGATGTTGGAGCTAAGCAAGTGACCTTTTGATGCATACGTACCTCTCCTGACAAATGTTCCAGTAAATACCCTAGCCTGCTTCAGTCAGTGATTTAACACCATGGCTTCCACTGATCTCTGCTTTCCTGAACCACCTGCTTCGATGGTACTGTGGTCAGTAGGGAAACGACTCACTGATCAGCACAGTTCTATAACAGAAAGGCCTGATCCTTGAATGGCATTTTGCTGGGACTGTTACAGGCACTCTGCAGAGAAGCCAGTGTCATGCAGAGGCATCTGTGGTCCCTGACAGTTCCACTCAGTTTTTGCCCTGTATCTGCTTTTCATTCTTGTAATTTTTGTCTGCATTCACTGTCTCAGCCTTTAAAGCAAAAAGCCAGGAAAAACTTGGGAAGAATTGTTCTTTTCTCTCATATGCTGGGATTTCTTTCTCAGTGGATGGTGTTTCCTAGGCCCTCATATGTCCACTCAAGCGTTCACAGAACCCCCTTCTGATTTATTGTTGATGTTCCTCTTGGAGAGGAAGAGGGGACTTCCGATGCTTGATTCCCAATATCTTTAGAGCTGAAGAAGTGAGTGCACCTTCTCCTGGAGCCAAACTACTGTTTTGTTGTCTTGGGGGACAAATCAATGTGATCTCAGTAGCTTTGCCTGTGGCAAAAGGTTGGGCATAAATTTAGTAACTGTGTGCTTCGTAATAGCACCTCCTGACACACCATACAGGGAGTGCTTGTTTCACACGGGAATGTCCACCCAGTCTGGGGGCATTGGACCCTTAGTTCTTGGACATCCACCCTTAAAGCCACAAGGGCATGCACTGCCTTTTTTCCCTGTTGTGACAATGTAAGGCACACAAGTCACCAGGTTCAAGCAGTGGGGATTGGCAGTGGTGTTGGGATCTGTTTTTATAGGTTCTAAGATTGCTAAATGCCCCTTCCTCGCTCCCGTCTCGGAGCCGGAGAGTGCCCGTGGGACTGTGTTTCTGTGAGAGCCCCGTCCCCGGAGGCAACCCTGGGAGCGGCTGCGCTCCCGCACAGTGGTGACCTGTTTGAGTGGGTCACGAATTGTTCTGTGATGGTGACCTCTGTGGCACCTGAAAACATCTGAAAAAGTGGGCACTCACTATGGGCCAAAACCTCAGCCCCTTAATATGTGTGGTTTTCCTGCTCAAACATATTTAAACAAGAAATATTTCTTAATGAAAGACTGATGATGCCCCCTAGACCTTCTGTGCTACCCATCACCTCACTGGGGTAATTTGGACTGAAAATGAGGCAAGTTGAGACTGGAGAGTGGACACAATGCGTGCTTTATTTAAGAAAAAAGTCAAACCACAAACGAAAAAACCCCACTACATTGTTTGTGTATGTGTCCTTTTTCTCGATGCCCAAATTAGTGTTCAGAAATGTGTATCATTTAGTAAGAAATGAAATAAAATTCTCCTGACTTGTGAGGGTTTCTGATGACAGGCAGAAAGGTTAAAGCTGGTAAACTTGTTTTAAAAGCATGCTGCCAGATCACAAGCCTCTGAAAATGAGTGTTGGGTGCTTAGAGAAGCTTTATGAGCATGCTTTTGTTAAATAGCTGCTCTGATCTTGCTTATTCAGTCTTTAAATTAATGTGTAAAGGATGCCCATAAGCAACCAGCAGCTGAATTGACTGTGATTAGATGGATTATTGCTATTACTCAGCCCAACAAGTTGCTATATGTTTTGTGTACTCAACCAAATTTTGCTGTGCAGGCAAGTGGAATGATATGCACATGGCCTATCATAAAATCCCTCAAAATATCCCAGGACTAGACAAACAGATTTATGGAGTTGAAATAGAAAGGAATTGCCTGTGTTTCCAAATTAGGCTTTCTGGCATTTATGAACACAAACAGCTTCTATCTCAAAATACTTTGTTTCAAGCAAGCCTCAAGTCAGTTGCTCCTTTTTTTCCCCCCTGCTAGGAAATAAGAGTCGATTTATCAGAGCATCAAACTGATTAAAAAGACATTATCTGCTGTAGGGGCTCATTTAAAGAGGGCTGGAGCTTCCCCTGGGTTGCACTGTTTGGTTGAATTCATTTCACACAGTAAAACTCCAAACTCTTGGCTTTAAAATTCTTTAACTCTTTCTTTTGGGGTGAAATAACTAAGAAGTTCTAAAAGTTCAGAAGCCATGCAAATTGCAGGGTGTTGTGTGGTGAAAAAGCAGCCCTGGAGGGTTTGCGTTATACTTGGCAATATGAGCCAAGGTCCCATGCAGGCACTTCTTCCTGTGGCTGAGTGATCCAGAGTCTGAGATTCCCTTAGGAAGGACTGGGAGCTGTTGCTGCTGGCCTGGGCTGAAGAGTGCTCTGACTTGCCTGCTTTAGGCAGCCACTCAAGGGATGGCCATGGGAGTAAGGTGGCAAACCTTTCTTAGCTCTGTAATTCCTGGAGGGCTCTGGAACTCTAGCTGAGGTAGGAGCTGAGCACTTGGAGAATGGCAGGCAAACCTGGCTTGGAAAAGCAGACGTGTGGGTTTGCCAGCTGAGATACTGTGATAGCTCACCAAGCAGGGAACCAAGAGGAGTAAGGCCAGGAACATACTGGGAATGAAGGGAACTGACAGGCCCTGTGGACTTCATGTCCCGTTCCTTTCCAGACCTTGGGGTTGGAAAGAAATGTCTAGATCTTATTCTCATATACAGAATGTGTTTTTAATAGCCAACTGGATTGTTTAGGTATCAATTTATCATGTGTTTTCTGGGAGAAACCTGCCTTACTGCAAGACTGGAAATGGCCATTAAGACAAATTCTTATTTCATAATTTCCAGGTGTTCTTTGGGGAAACTCTATATGACAGGGAATTCAAGCCATGAGTCAAACAGTTATAACACAAAGAGTATTATTCCAGTCAAGGAAGCCTCTTCTGAAATAAACTATGTAAACAGAGGAGAATATTTTGTTTCTTCTTTAAGCTGTTGTTCAGGAAAGCATTTAATAATTTTAAGGCTCAGTGACTGCAATATGTCTTACACATATGTTAAAGTGTTTTCTTGACCAGAGGCATATTCCCAGTAAGAGGCAAGCACTCATGGACTATATGCCTTGCTCCACAGGCTTCCTGTTTGGTCTGAATTTGTATTTGCTACCACAATACAGTTATTTTTTTACTTTTTTCATTGGTCTGCTGGAGCCTGATGGGCTGCTGCTCTGACTGCTGGGTTTGGGAAGAGAAGGAAATTATTGTAGCCTACACTTTCTCTAATCTCTCTGAGTCTGGGAGAATATATTTGCTGATGGTAGTTTGGGTAGGTGATAGCTGGGGATCAAGAAGGCATAGATTTTGTGAAAACACAATAGCAATGCACTGAAATGCTGTGGCATTTTTTGTACAATTTTATAGCAAGGCTGGATCACATTGACATTAAAGTGGCATCTGCTGAATCCAGAGGGGAGGGCACCAGTGTAATGGTGATTTTTGTCCTTTGCAGTGATTTCTGACCAACAGCTTACAGAGAAAATACTTTTTATGTCTTTTTATAGTCCTGTAAATCCCCTGCAGAGCTGTTTGTTTTCACATTATGCTGCCCTTGGGAAGGCCCTTGTAGCTGAGACCTCTGTGGTCTGTCATGAGGAGGCCCAAATAAGTGTTTATAACCAAAGTAGAGCAGGCAGAGAAATGGTGGGAGATGAAAGACATGGAACAACAAATTCAGAAAGGCAAATCATCTGTAACTCTTCTTGCAGCACACACCTGAGTGTCTCCTGCACAAACTCTTTCCTGACTATTTCAAAAGTATATTCCACTGCATGCTGATAAATGTGATACCAAAGTCTAGGCAAAAGCTTCTGACTTGTTGGCTCTGAAGAGAGCGTGGCAAGCTGAAAGTGGGGGCTTCTTGCTTGACATTTTTATCCTTTAACACCCTATTGTGGTTTGTCATGTTGATAAAGGTCCTAAGGTGAAATAAAGTCAAGAAATGGCACTTGTGTAGCCTGAAGACTATCCACTCAGTTTGTAAAACCTAGCTAAGTGGGTCCAATGTCTAAGTGAATCTTCAGTCATCTTTTTAAAGCTTGGAGATCAATGTGTTTTAATCATATTGCATGCTATCAGTCAAGTGTAAAAACAAACTTCCTTTATAAAAGATTAATTTACTTCATTTGCAAAAACCATACACTTAATGTTCAGGAATTTTGATTTTTTTGAGAGCTCTTTGAATGTTAATTGAAGTAAGATTTCTATTTGTATTTTCCATTTATATTTTATTAGAGTTGACAGAGGGGGAAGAATGAATAGCCATCTGCTAATCAGTTTATTTCCCATAATGAAAACAAATGTGCAGTTTCCCTAATCTGAAGGGTGGAGGGTTTGCGCTAACTTTACAGGGAGCCAGTTACCCACTGTCCAGAGAGGCTGCTTTCATCTTGCAGGAATAATTGTTTGTGCAGGACCTTGATTGTGAAATGCTGCTGCTAGAATCACCATGACTCTTGTCTGAAGGCAAAAGAGGCCTTGGTAGATGTTGCAATGTGCAAGGCCTATAAAACAGATATCAGTTAGTACTGTCAGAGGCTGAAGGCTCTGGACCCAGGTCTCCTGCCTAAAGGTCACGCAGTTTTTACTGAAACTAACCCAACAAACCCTGCTGTGAAGTAGTGCACAGCACACCAAGGGATGTGATGATGTGAGTGTGGAGATTCTGAAGCTGTGGGGAGGCTCCAATAGCCTCAGTTTCTGCATCTAAGATGAGAAAAAAATTGAGACTCGTAGTTCCCTCTTTGACATCAGCTTGTCTAATGCTACAGGAAGTATGGACTACAAACTAGAAGCTGTGTCTGCTGTGCCAGGTGACGCCTGAGTAGTGGGAGAGTAAGTTCTTGCAAATCCTCCTTTATTTCAAGTACAATGTAAAGTGGAGGTGTTTTTTTCTGATCTAGTGGCTTGTAGTGTGTTAGCAGCAAAACTCAGAATGTTCTTGCTTCAAAATTGAGTTTGGGATCTGGATTAAGGAGGAAAGTTAATCTGAACAGACAGACTGTCAGTGACAGACCCTTTACAAAATTAGTCTCTCTGCACAGGCACAGAACAAAATCCAGCTATCTCCTAACCTCATGGTAGAACAGCTCATATACCTAAGAATGTCTCTATAAAGATGATAGTGAGAGAGGTAAAAATTTATGTATTGAAAGTAATTCTTATTGATGTTTAATGCAGTCAATGAAGATGATATTGAAAGATTTCAGTGTTACTGTCAGGCAAATAAAAAAAGAGCAGCTTTAGGATGCTTGTGGCCTGTGTTAGTCTGGCCAGCATCCTGTTATGGGGAGAAGTTCCAATATGAAAATGCTGGTGTGAGAAGGGGTCAAAAAAGAAAAATATTTCCTTGCCAACATGTTGGTGGAGGGAACAATTTTCCTTGCCAGCATCCTGGAGCAAGGATTTCTTGTTTTCTATCTGTGCTCACTCTTGCAAAAATTATTTCAGCATGTAAAAAGTGCATGCTGAACAGTGGTAGTTGTGACCCTTTTTACTGCTGCTGTTCTCCTCAAGCAGAATCAAGTGAGGTCCTAGCAAGGGATTCTCAGATGAATCAGTCCATCAGTTGTGGCTCAGATGCTGAAAAGCAGCAGTAAAACTTAGTCTGTATGAAACTGGTGCTCGTGAGAGCTGTGCTGGTCCAGGGTTGACTTCCAGGCTTGAGCAGATGGAAGGGAATGGAGGCCCAGGATCCCACAGAGAGCTTGGAGAGGGCAGGACTGTAGCAGCTGGGAGGGAGGTAACACAAGACAACTCTCCCCATAAAATTTTGGGTGCAGAAGTTACATGCTGCTGTTGAATTGGATGTTGTGCTGCTTCATGCTTTTGAATCTTCCTGCTATGGGAATAAATCAGCAATCCTAGTTTTCTGTCAATTTAACATGATGACTGTGATTGCACCAAATAAATGCTTGAGTGATGAATGCTGAGGAGTGAAAAATAAAACCCTTCCAAGCAGATTGGAACCCTGTTATTTTTCCCCTGGCTGCTCTGGCAGAGAGGAAGTCTGTGGAACAGGGACAGTAACTCATGTCAGACTTGGTAGCTTTGTGATCAAGCCTGTGTGAGCTTAGCAGTGCCATTTGGACTGATCTGCTGAGAGACTGGATGAGGCTTGTCTTTGGACACAAATTGAGAAAAGAACCATAAATTGGAATAGAAATATGAAAGCTCATTTCTGTGTTGAAAGCTTTTGGAAGCTGCAGTTTTTTGACATGCCTCCTTCACAGCTTTGTGCTGTGTTGGTGATGTTTCCTACATGGAATCTGCAGTGAGGAAACAAGGAAACACATTTATCACTATGAGCACAGAGGTGTTCACAGTTGCTTGTTAAGGAATATTTGTAGCTAAGTGGAAAGCTGTGGGCTTGGGAAAATATTTTACAGGTTGTAGCTTTTGAGTATTGAGCATCAAAGAAACTCCTGAATCCATGGAAGGATATGGCTTTATCACAGATCTTTTAGAAAGATGGTGGAATATTTTCGTATTTGACCTCTCCGTGTTAATGTGGAGATTAATATGACATTACCTTAAAAATCATAGTGCTTATATAGCTTTTGAAATCTTTGCTCCCTTTTGAAGTAACTTCTCAGACACCTCAACTCCTCTAGGAAAAAAAAAGGTAACTCTTCATTCATAGTTCACATTAGCTGCTTTAGTTTGGAAGGGTGTAGATGAATATTTGAAAGTGAATATAGATCATTGTTTCAAACATGCCAGGGTTTGTTCAGCTTTCAACCTCAGTGCATTTTTTATATGAACCCTACTTTAAGTGCTGCATAAACAGAAAAATGAGCTTTGCATCAGTTCATATAGGAAGAAAATTGGCCAGGACATCCTGAACCAAAATAGTGTGACGTACCATGGATTCATGCTTTAGCCTGTCTGGACTGGAGTGCTTTCTAGTCTTTCTCCTTTGATACCTAATTTTAAGACTTCTCTCGTGGCTATCCTGGTGTAACATGAATGCAACCATTCTTGTGATCCCTGTCAGCTCCCCAGGGGCTTCTCTCCCTTTCCTGTATTTTAGGAAAGTGCTGATGAAGGAGCTATCACAGAAAAGAGATTCTGTGTTAAATACTTTTTGGGAGAGATGCTAAATCAGATTGTCTCTACATAACTCTGACTTTTAGAGATGAATCTTCCAGAGAACCTGAAATGCATGGCTGTTTTCCTCTCAGTGAATGAACTAAGTGCTAAATTCATGTGCAGTCGAAGTTTGCCTGTAGCTTTTGGTTTGAACTCAGGTGATGCCCGTTGCTGACATTTGATTTGCCACTAGCCCAAAACACACTGATACTCAGGTATCTGTGCTTCACCATGATGCTCATGGGCAAGGACACAGATGGGTGCAGTAAACCTTTCCACAGAGAGACAGAGCAGCAGTTTCTGGCTGAGAAATGACCCGTGTAGGTTGTATGCATAGACATGAATTCAAAGTTCTGCATGCAGCTCTGGCTCAAGCACATGCTCCGTGTCCATGTGCTTAGTGAATACTTTTAAAGGTTGATTTTGGCCCAGGTTTATCAACTCTGTGTAGAATGAGCTGGTAGGTGAAGTTTTGGAGGTCTTTGAAATTGCGGCTCCAAGAGATTTCATTTTTACACCAATTAAGTTCTGGTAATATCTTTAGCTTGTAAAAAGGAACCTTGTAAGGAGAGGAGTGCATCAGTTTAATGTTCATACAGTAATTACCTATTTTGGGGTGACATTTAGTAGACTGAAGTTCACTGTTCTTCATTTTATCCTTTTGTATGGGGATTGTTGGAAAAGAACATGTACTTAACATTTTGGGATGTGACAAAGGAGGAGAAAATTATACCCCTTGGCTTTGCTCTTTTGATCTTGTATTTTTACCAAGGTGAAAATGTAGTGTGAGTCAGATGCTAGCTACAAAGTACATCCAGGCTATTTTTGGGTGGGACTTGCAGAGAAACTGGTCATTCAGATAGCAAAAGCATTTCTTTCATGGGGGAGAACTTTTTTTGGCACTTATCAGTCCTTTGAACGTTTGTGGTTATTCAGACTATGCAGTTGCTTTGCAGCAGCTAGGAACTCAGTTAAGTTTGGTGAAATTGGAAATAGAGCAGAGATATAAAATCTATGTTATGTCAGATTATACCTGAATGTCAATTTCATCTTTTCAGCAAATTAAAGGATCTGTGACTTGTTATATTTTACTGTTTCATATGAAAGCCACATCAACACATCCATGACTTTTAAATGCAAATAATTAACATGTGTCCAAAGAATTGTAACAGGGGTACAAACCTCACTTTCAACCAGTGAAAACTAAAACCAGTAGTACTACTTACTAAGTAGTACTTATTTTTATCCCTCTGATTTTAGTATTTGAGAATGAGCAATTGGACATTTGAGAATTAGTGATTTTAATGGCAACCAAAGTTAAGTTTTCTGGCACCTTGGGAGGATATGGTGGGTTTGAAACAGACTAAGTGTCTCTCAAGGCTTCATGGGGGGATACAAGAACTCCACCAGATGATCATAGCTGTTTCTTTTAAAATAAGTATTGTATACTCTTCTAAAAATATGTTTTCTGAACTAATCATAAAAGCAGAGTTTGCTGCTCAATTGAAGTGCCAGAATCTGTCTAGTGCAAATCTACCAGCCGGAGAAATTACTTTAGATTATACCAGTTTGAGAATCTGTTTCAATTTTTATTGTTCCGTTAGAGGTTTTGTCTGAAAATAGAGGCCAGTACAATTGCCTGCAGTTTAAAGGAAAGTCTGCAAGCAAATTTTTGTGTAAAGTTATATTAGGTGAACTGATTTGCTTTAAAAAACATCAAATCTATTGAAAAGCCAACCAAATTAACCAAAATTGTAAAAAATTTGGATTATAGTCAGTGATTTCATCTAGCTGAGAATTTTTGCATTTATGGACTTTTCCAATTTATCTGAAATGGGTGTTATTGGTTTAAAAATGAACAATAGTTACAAAGAGAAGCTTCACAGGGTTACATCCAAATTTAAGTAGAAATGGTCACTTTGAAATTGAACCAGAAGTACTTTCAAAACTTGTACTTCCTCTAATGTTATGGGATAGTTTGTGTTGAGTTAATTTGAGGTTCTGCTTTGATTTTTTTCATTATGAAAGTGAGAACCAATTGCTCACTACATTTAGCACATCTGTCACAGTAAATTTCAGATGCAGTTTCTTTCAAACTCTGAAACACCTCTATTAAGTAAAGAGCACTACTAGTGTAATATAAAGTAGAGATGTTTGCTGAATAGAAATGTACCACAGTCTCATCTCTAAAAAACCTACTGTACCAGAAGAGGAAGATCAGACTCTTTCTTTTTCTCTAACAAGAGGACTTTTATTATTAAAATGTTTCTTCAGAGTGTCTTGCAGTGTCAGAAATCAAAGGTCATGAAGGTAGAAGGCAGGCTTTATTTATTTCTACCCTGCTGCTCTAATTAAAGGGTCAGAAGCAACCAGAGAGTCCCAGTTCCTTTTGGTTCTCAGTAAGCCTCTGCAATTTATTCTGGAGTGGGTGGAGAGAAGGGAGGATAAAATAGACATGTCCTTCTGGCTGCTGATCTTTTAAAGTCTTTGATCACTGTCTGCTTGATTTTTTTTTTTTTGTCTCCTTTGCAAGAGGAAGGAACACTAAATTAAAAAAAATGAATTTAAATAGTCATCTATCTGATGGAGAGAGGAGTTCTGGAAGAGGAAGGAAAGAGTGCTGCTGCTGCTTGCAGAAAGAGTAATGTGGCAGTTTCAGTTGGTAATCGTCTGTCTGCTCTTGCTTTAATGTTTGTCTTTAACATTATTCAAATGTATGCATGCTTTTAAATTTCTTTGTTGTTGTTTTTCTGTCTAAAAAATGTGCTGGAGAAGTAAACTCAGCAGGTGCCCAAGTCAGTGAGTGTAACTGCAGCTGCCCTCTGGGCTGTGCACGGAAGCAGGTGAATCTCAGGATCTGAAGGGAGTGTTTATGGACCAGAAGGTGGTGTGTGCCCTGCACCAAGGCATTTGACCCAGGATGCAATGGTCTTAGGGTGCCCTTACAGGCTGATGTGCTGCAGGAATCCTGGGGCTGTTCCAATGTGCAGCACAATCATGCCCACTCTCCTTTCCTTGCACTGAGTGCTTGGAAGTTTTTGTTTATGATGGAGGCTGTGCTATTGTATTTCTGTATATGCACATGAACATCTTTATATACATGAAGCTTGACTGACTTTGGTAGATAATTGATTTACCTCACTCATTAATTTGCAGAACCCATTGCCATGAGAAGGGGTCCTGAGGGTTTACACATTCCTGAAACAACTACACTGTCATGGCTAAATCTCAACCGTGTGCAGGTTGAGGTTGGAGAAGCAGGACTTTGCTCAGTTAACTGGTCTGCTGCCTGGCTGCCAGCCTGGGGTGTTTGCTTGCCCTGTTTTGTCCTTGCCATAAGCACCTGGGTGAATTGCTTGAAATGAAGGGTAGAGGGGCAATTAATACATGAAGATTTGTTTCCTAATCCCATCTTCAGAGCATCAGGTTGCAAACATTACTTTTTGACTGCAGGACTGGTAACATGAGTTATGTTTCAGTGGAGTCAGCTCTCTTGCTCTTACAAGGAAGCACTGATGTTTTCAGTTTTTCAGCTTTCATCGTGGAGCTTAATACCTGATGTTAATCTTAAAGGCCTGTCAGCCTTATTTCAAGCTACTATTTGAGATCCTTGGTTAAGCTTTTTGGTAAGAAGTTTGAAAAAGTGGTTCAATTACTCTTATAACCTCTCCAAATGCATGTGAGCAATAATGGCATTTCTAACTGCTTCCTGACTTTGGGAGCATGGCTCAGTAGGGTATGGTTTTTTTGAAGGTAGATGACAGTAATTGTACCAGCTGTAGAAGATCTGGCTTTCAGCCTTTGGTTAATCTGTGAAGATTTTCTTAAATTTTATTTTCTTTAAAAAAAATATTTAAAGTAAGTATGTGGTCTGGGTCTGCTTCTATTATTTATCAAAATTCCTTTGGAATAGTGTAAGCACAAAATTATACATTATATTAAGCTCTTTATAGTTACCAACACTGTCAAACCTCTGAAACCATTATTTGAGGAAGGAGGAAGGTCGCATGGGAAAAAATTGATCAAATCTGAGGTAAAGGGAAATTTAATAGTGGACTGAAGGCCTGAACATGATGTAGACAATTCGTGTAGGAAATGATGGTAAATGATGCTACACAAAGCACAACAAATATTTATGGCCAGGCTGGTGGCTGATTACAGCCTCCTGGAAGCATGAGAGAATTCGTGTTTTAATCTGCTCTAGAGGAACCATTTCAGACAGAACCACCTGGGGACAGTGACTACAGCACCATGGAAGCTGTTGGAGTGCAATCAGTCCGTGGCCAGGTAGCTGATGTAGACATTGCATTATATCACCCACTATTTTAATTTGTGCAGAAATTATATAGAAATGGTGGGTCCACCAACCACCAGTGCTGAAAACCATGAGCTTCATGTGTGGTACAGAGTTCTTGAGCTCTTGTAAGTGGCATATTACAGAAGGGTAAATGGAATTTCTCTCCTAAGCAGTTTTTCTAAACCTTGTTAAATGCTGATGTTCCATCCTTTTAAATACAACAAGCTGGCATTCATGGTAGTGTGTAATCAAGAAATGGAAGATTTTATAACACCTTTTATCCCCTGACATGTGGTGAGGGAAAATACCAGTCTCTTTTTATCCACGTGCTTCATCTGTCACAGGGCAAGGTTTGTCCAGTTTTCCCATGCACATAGGTTTTCATTGCTTGTGCAGTTTCTGTGAACATCCACATTGCCCATCTGTTTTTGTTTCTGAAGTGAACCTAATTGTACATTATTAGGTGATGTGTACTAATCTACTGGCCTGTGCATAATAAAACAACTGTGCACGCATTGTAATGGCATATTTAGCTGGGTGGTGTTGCTTGTTTTGTTGTGCTTCTGTCATTGCCAGTAGTTTCAGGATGCTAATACAATGAATGTGAATCATGCCTGTTCCCAGGCCCCCATCCCTACTGCCAGACTTTGTGTGGGGCTGGAGTGACAAGTTGTGGTGCTTTATGCGTGATTAATTATTCTAAATAGTTTTCATTCCCATTTAATGTCTATTCTAGAATGGTCTTTTCCTCAGTTTTTTGCACCCCCTTTGCTGTACACCTTCATCCCCTCCTCTTCAATTATCATCTTTGTAAATGATCAACTATAGCCCCCCTGAAATGCTCAAGATTCTGTGCTGTTTGTATTCAAGGATTTCCAAGCTGAAAAATCAAATTGTGCTTGATTTTGGGCCAGTGGAGAGTTTAGATGTCACAGAAGTGGTATGTTCAGACTTTAAGGGTAAAGCTGTTCTACTACTAATTGTACATATTCAATGCTGGTTGTGAATGAACTGTTGACAGGTCTGCTTTTTGACTAAAACAAGAAGGAAAAGTAAAGAAAAAGGAGAGCAGTTAAAAGCACAAATGTGATCTCAGTAACTTGTAGTGTAGGTTTTAATTTGTACTCTTAGATGCAAGAGACTTGTGTTACTTACAGTTTAAGGATAAAGCTGCCGTTGCTGATATTCAAAGCAGAATTAATTAATTTTTATGAATATGTAAAAAAGGTAGGTACTCTAGACATCCAGGCATCTAATTTTTATATTTACCACATTGACTGAAGAGCTGTTTGGTTTTGGTTTTGGGCTGAGATGAGCAAATGCAGATGCCTGTCTGAAATTTCACTGGTTGCTGCTGCCCAAGAGCTTCCCATGCTTTTTTTGTAGTCAGAAGCTGTTAAAAACACATAAATCTGCATGAAGGTGCATTTTATTGGGTAAACTAGAATTAAGTTATCAATAACCAACCTAAGGGTCTAGTTCCCAAAATTCCTCTCAGAACAAAACCTATGGATCCTCTGGGGATTCATGCCCTAAATTTAGTTATCCTTTTCAGAGATGTGCCCATAAAACTTCAGGGTGAGATGGTCTTTAAATGTGTGTCTCTAGACATTTGGCCATGTCTTCAGGCAAGATGGACTGTAACAGACCTAAGATGATGTTTTCCCCTTTCCATGACAGCTGTTTTCAGGAGCAATGTCACAAGGAGGAGAGTGAGTCATTGCTGGGGCTGAAGGTCTTGTGAAGGCTGAAGCAGTGCACCATTCTCAGTTAATGGGAATGAACCATGACCATCCTGTACATTTTGGCTACCAAAGGTTTGGCTGCTTGCAGAGGCATCAAGTAAAGGAATCCAAGAGCTGTCACTGCTGTTTACACAGGGTTGTAAGTGAATGCACCATGTGAAAATTCTTGATAAGTTTTACATTTAAGTGATGCTTCTTGCTGGGCTTTGAACACCTTCTACTGAGATCTGCAGATTCCCACACTGGGGAAAATCTTCCCTGTTTTGCCAAAGCTTTTTAAATTAGAGCTTTTGGTTTCTGCACACATCCTTCTATTTGGCCTTGAAACTACACAATGCTATTTTGCTTTCTTTGGGCAAGAATTATTTTCTGTTTATTCTCACACAAAAGAAGGAGAATGCAGTGATAAAATATAGTCAGTTCCTCAGCTGGCATAAATTGACATGGTTCCACTGGTTGCCCTAATTTAAATCCAAATTTTATCAAATCGTTTCAAATAGGCTCACAGAATGAATTAAGTTGATAGGAAAAAAAATCCTTAGGTGCTTAAAACCCAAGACTAATTTTCCAGTAGAAGGGCATCAGCTGCTGCCTTGTGCATTGACAGCCTCGTGTTGGCTGCTTATGGCTCAGTAACTGATATTGGCTGTGAAGGAGACACTTGGCTGCTCCTTTGGCCGGTGGAGAAGAAATGTTGGCTGCTGGCTCTTGTGAAAGAGCAGAGCGATAAAATGAGGAAATAATAAAACATGATGAGTAGGTTAGGGTCACAAAATATTGTAAATAGAAGCATATTGGCCTCTCTGCTCTTTTTAAAGTACTTTGCATGTTGGCTAGGCAGCTTCCTGGATGTCTGCCTTGCTTTAATTCTTTGGTTGTCTAAAGGTGACATTGGTAATCAGTGACATATAAGGGGAGGGGAATAAACTGTTGGTGATCTTTTGTGTAAATTAAGGTTGAAACAACTGTTTTCTTGAAATAGTTTTCTTTCATACCTTTATCTTACTTTGGCAGTGATGCCTCCTCTATCCAGCTCTCATGGCCAGAAGTCTTGGTAGTGTAGGGCAGTACAGATGAATTGCAGTGACCAGTACTTCTATTAACATGTTTAGACTGGAGCTTTCAGCCTATCTAATTTTGTGCAATTTCTAGTTTGTCTGAGAATTACAGGAAAGCAAATATGAAAGAATAGAGGTTTTCAGAGGCTGCTGTGCCAGGAAATGTGAGCAATTTTCAGCAGTGATGCACAGCCATGACTTGGTGTTTACATGTGAGCTTTTTGCTTCACAGGGATAAGCT
>WEZZ01025114.1:94064-104418 GCA_013400585.1 Chloropsis cyanopogon | reverse complement strand
TTCTGACTCTGTCAGGTTCTCTTCTGTACTATTGCACTTGCTTTTTTTTCAGATTTCCTAGTAAAGAACAGTTATTCCCCTATTTTTGCCTGAGAGCCCCTTAATTTCAGAATTAAAATACTTTGGAGGGAGGGGGTTTGCATTTTCCATTTCAAGGAAGGCTCCTGCCTTCCTTAGCAGATACCTGGCTTTTCAAACCAATACAAGGATAAATCTTGGAGTGCTGCTGGCTGACAGGCACCTCTGACAGCCAGGCTTCTCAGCTAAGTGGGGTTTGCCATCACAGCCATGTTTCTTGAATTTGGTGTAAATTCCGGGACACCAAATTTTATTTTTCCACAGAAATCTCTGTGGAAGCTGTGGTTACACAGCCACTGAACACTTGTATCAACCTGCTGCTACAAAACAGCTGCGATTGGAAACTGTCACCTGGAACACAAATTGGCAAATATTTTGGCAAAATATTTTGAACTCAGCTGTGATCTCACAGGACTAAGATGAAATTGTAAATTCTGGGACATCAAATTTCATTTTGGCCACAGAAATCTCTGTGGAAACTGTGGTTACACAGCCACTGAACACTTGTATCAACCTGCTGCTACAAAACAGCTCCGATTGGAAACTGTCACCTGGAACACAAATTGGCAAATATTTTGGCAAAATATTTTGAACTCAGCTGTGATCTCACAGGACTAAGATGAAATTGTAAATTCTGGGACATCAAATTTCATTTTTCCACACAAATCTTCTGTGGTTAAACAGACACTGAAGACTTGTATCAACCTGCTGCTACAAAACAGTTTCCATTGGAAATTGTCACCAGGAACAAAAATGTAAGAGGTCTTGGCAAAATATTTTGACCAATTCAGCTGTGACCTCACAGGACTAAGATGAACTTTTTTAAGAAGGGAAAACAGGAAATTCCCAAATCCAGGACATCCCTGAGGCTCCTAATTCCAGCAGACCAGAATGGCACAAGCCATGGATGCCAGGTTTCCAGAAAGGGAAGAAAAACCAGGAGTTCCTCACTGGATATTTAGATATAAAGCTCAAATAGATGTGGTTAAAGTCCCTGATGGATCATCATCACTGGGCAGGGTTAGATGGGATATTGGGAAGGAATTCCTGGCTGGAAGAGTGGGGTGCCCATCCCTGGAAGTGCCCAAGGCCAGGCTGGAGGGGGCCTGGAGCAGCCTGGGATAGTGGGAGGTGTCCCTGGATGAGCTTTAAGGTCCTTTCCAACCCAAATCATTCCAAGGTTCTCTACTGTTCAGGCAGAAACTAAAAATGGTTCAGAAATAAAAGGGCACATATAAATAGCACAGATATTCATAGATGAAAAAATAAGATTTCAAACCAGTTTGCAACAGAGAACACAACTCAGGACATTAAATTAGTCCTCAAACCGTGATTGGCACAACTTTTGAAACTTTAAATAGTGACTGCAACAGCCTCATTTTCCCAAAATAAATCATGCAGTGACCATGCAGAAAAAACACTGCTTTTAAGAACAATAATTATGAGAAAGCAGAAATATGACAAACAGAAGAAATGAATCTCTGCATGTGAAATGGAGCTGGGAATCGCCCCAGGCTGGGGTTCCAGTACCTGATTTCTGCCCGGGGGTTGCCGAGGCCAGGCTGGGGTTGTTTGGCCGTGAGGGCGTTCCTGGGGCTGCAGCAGCAGGATCCACGCTCAGGGTGCTCTGGATTAACGGCACACAAACCTGCAAAGGGATCCCAGCAACAGCTGCAGCACGTGCCAGCCATGAAAAACTCATTTCAGCCACCACAGGCTGGGCTGCTCCTCACAAATCACACTTTCTGGGTGTTTAGGAGGAATTAGAACTGTCTAATCAAACAGGAATTCCTGGTGGATGCAATATGTTTCAATAACCCTAATAAAGTACTTTTCCCTCCCTTTAATCCCATCTTGAAGATTAATTTAATGAAATCCAGGTGTTGAATAGAAACAGATCCATTCCACTTAGAGTGTGACTAGAAATGAAACACCTGCATCATTTTGCTTTCTATCTTCCTAAATATTTATGGTCTTTTTATCAGTTTTCCTATGGCAGCCTTTTCCAAGCCCACACTTCCTTGGTGAAAGGAGAAAAGAGCTTTTATTTAATGTTTTTATAAACCATGACTGCACTCAGGGTAGATTTTCAGAGGTGCTCACAGGACATTCCCACAGATTTTGTGGTTTTTTGGGGACTGTGAGTCCCAAATATTCCTTCCCCACAATCTCTAAGTCACACATGAGGACAAAGTGGTTCCTTGAGGGAGTTGGATTTCAGTACCAAAGCAGAAAGGGATGGAGCAGGAATATTTTAATTCTGCTGCACAGGGCTGAGGATTCTTGTCCCCTGTGTTACCTGTTCAAAGTTTGAGGGCAGGTGAGGGCCCAGCCTCATCAGCAAATACCACCACACCTCCAGCTTGGTCAGGGCCAGAGCCTCTGTCCTCACGTGGATGGAGCTCAGGGGCTGCATCAGCAGTTTCAGCCTTTTGGCGCTGCACAGGATGTCTGGCAGATCAAAAAAGTTCATTTTAAACAATAGAAATCATTGAATCAGCTCAGCAAAATTTGATTAAACCGTTATGTTTTGTCCTCATAGCTTTCAGCTTCAAATTTAATTAACAGTGATTTGCAAAACTCAACCACACTAACCTTTCAAATTCTGTAACTGCTCTAATTATTAGAACAACTCTGGAAAAATCAAGATTGAAATTAAATTTTCTTCATTCCAACCCAACCCTGCTTGAGGAGGGAGCTTGGACCCAACCTGACTCATTTTGGGATTCTGTGATAAACAGAAGAAATTCCCTCTTGCTTGCTCTGTCAGGTCCCATCTGCTCCAGGGAAAGGAAAATCAAATACTGAATTTTCTCTTCAGAGCACAGAGAAGCACAATCAAGGTAAAAAATATTGGGTTTTGACACAAGGTAGAATAAAAACTTGTCCACATTCAAGTTAGACCTTTAAAACAACTTTTTTAACACCTCTGGAATCCTGAAGTGTTGCCCACACATGAGTAAACCACACCATCCAAAATAAAACATACAGAATGTTTTATTCTCTATGTCATTGCTGTTTGGATCATTTATAGCACTACAAAACATGATTTACTAATTTTATTCTATTTCTAGCATTCCCAGCAGAAAAATCAGGATGGAACAAATGACCAAACCATCACCGTGCCTCAGCAAGAAAACAAAACAAGGAAAAAACCAACTAAAAAACCCCAAAAACTTGAATTTCAGCTGTGCATACACAATGAAATTTTCTGCACCATTATGTGGATATCCAGTGATACACAAACAATGCACTGACCACTAACAAATTATTTTTTTCCAGTTATGTATTAAGGTGGGGAAAACAAGTCAGGTGAAATATTATTTTTAAATCTACCTGGATTTAGAGCAAAATTATCAATGAGGCTCTTCCATGCAATGAAGGCAATTTTCTTCACCACGGGGGAGCCGCTGCGGAAGCCCAGCTCCTCCAGCTGCAGCAGGGAGTTGATGAAGCTGCCACTGCGGTGCAGGGTCTGAGCAGGAAGAAATTCAGAATTAAAAGAGGTAAAAACTGATACAAACTCCTTCTCTGGAAAGATTTCTTGCTTTTCTGCTTACCTTTCCAAGCAATCTGACAAACAGGGGCCACAGTTTTAACACGAAGGTCTCGTTTTTGGAAGAAAACAATTTCTGAAGCTCGGAAATTAATTTCTGCAGATAGAAAGAAAGAAAGAGAATTTCTACAAGAAATACACTTTAAAATTTAAATAGATTTTTTTAAAATTTGAATACATTTTAAATATTCTAAAAACTACACACTCATACCAATGTCTGGGCACACAACCAACCTGTTTCTACATCAGAAGGATTTCATTCTGTTTGCTACCACCTGATTTTGAGTTGAAATTTATGGATCTTATTCTGACAGCAGCAACCAACAAAGCAAAATCCATCTCTTCAAATATTTGCAGTCCCTCCAATCTAAAGTCAAAACACGCCCTGACCCCAAGCACAACTTGTTTGGTTGGGTTTTTTTGGGTTTTTCAGCAGCAAATAAGGTAAAATAAGTGAGCTGAGTAAGCCCAGTCCTGGAAGTGAGCAGGAACATGAAAAGATTCATGAAAAACACCAAGGGGCTGCTGCTGCAGAGGATGGGGAATGTAAAAGGACATGGAAATGCTGAGTATTTCTGCTTTCCTGCCTCCATCTCCACTCTCAGGCCTCCCAGTTCTGTCTCCCCTCTGTGCAGGGCACTTTTTTGCAGTGGTCCCATATTCACATTTCCACCAAAACCACTGGCATCAAGGAGCTGCTGTCAAAGCACAGGAAATCAAATTAATGTCCCCAACAGCCCCAGGTGCTCCTGGTGAGCCAAGGCCCAGCCCTGTCACTCACTGTGGTCATCAGGTGCTCGGTGACAGCTGCCACCTCCTGCTGCTTCTGCAGGAGCAGTGGCATCCCCATCTCCAGGGCAGTGGCACCTCTTAACTGCACTTTGTGAGCTGAGTGGACAACCAGAGGGATGATCAGCTTTGCCCACCTCACAGCCTCTTCTCCCATCTGGGCTGGAGTTTGCTCAATTAAGCTGGATTCAAAAAAAAAAAAAACCAAAAAAATTTGGATTACAGATCTCCAACATAAAAGCACACAAGTTATCTTTGTATCATCAATAAATGCTCTAATTCAATCCAGGATTTATAGGAAACCATCTGGATTCAAATTAATCAATTGTGTTTTGAGATTGTATTAAAAGTGCAAAGTTCAAGTGTTATTTCAGATAAACCTCTCCAAAATCACAACAGCCTGATTTGGGAGCTGTGCTCTTGTTTCAGCACAGCAATTTGGGCAGAGGAGCTGAGAGCCTGGCAGGAATGCACAATGCCCAAGGAAAGTCTGGCCATGAACCCTCCTGGGAGCTCCCAGGCAGCTCCCACACAGCTGGGAACAGCTCCCAGCAGCTCCTGGAAAAATCCCAAGCCAGGTTTGGACAGGCTCCATCAACATTGACCTGCTCAGAGCTGATTTTATCCTCCTATTCCCCAACTCAGAGCACAGCATGACAAAATAGCACACATTTCCACCATCCCACCCACACCAAAAAAGGGGCAGAAGTGGGAATATCTGGCATATGTTCGACCTAGAAATCCTGGAAATTTGTCAAGTCCCCCTTTTCCCCAGGAAAGTCAAATCCCCATCCCTACAGTTTATGGAGAATTTGCTGTACTATGGAAAAATTAATTTTCAAGTCATTCTATTAAAGCCAGAGGACAAGAATTGTTTAAAAGAACTATTTAAAATGGATTTGCAGCTCAAACCAGATGACAAAAGTTTAAAAGAAAACTTTAAAATAGTAAAGATAGAGGCTCAATGTATTTACTAACACAGAAATTAAATTAACACTAAGTAAATGTAAAATTTGAATACTTCAGTTCTGCTGACCAGAACAATGTGCTCACAGGGATGGTCCTAAAAAGTCACTTTTGGAATTAGACAGGAATTTCAGCAGTGTGATGGGAAACACTGCACTGAAATGTGTTGCCAAGGGGATACTTCTAAATAAGATATTTTAAATAAACCCCAAATAACGGCAGAGAAATTCTCAAGCAGGCAGGTTCTGGGAACAAAACGTAAGAACACGACTTGGGAAGCACAGATGAGAGGTGGGAAGTAATTCTTGGAAAGTCGTTAAAAATGAAAGCAGTATTGTCTAATTTCTGCATCAGAATGATTACATTATTATTAAGGCTATATTTTAATTAATTATAATACACAAAACAAGTGGTGCCCCAGCTGTGTCCCAGCTCCCAAATCCCCTCTCCCAGCTCCCAAATCCCCTCTCCCAGCTCCCAAATCCCCACAGATGGGGTGAGAAGCTGCCCAGTCCTTGCCTTAGAGCAAACCCTGCTCAGCAATACCTGGAACACCCCTGCTGTTATCAACATCAATCCCATCCCAAATCCACCCCAGAGCACTCAGCACTCACCTCTGGCCCAGTGAAAACCAGGGCAACACTGGAGGAAAACAATCCTTGACAGAATGAACAACTTTAGAGTTTATTTTTAGCACATTCAGTGCCACTTGGGTTTTATATGAAGAGTTTTCCTCCTTTACATAAAGGATGACAACTGAATTCTGCAGAGCACTCACCGTATAATGACATTAAGTGCTTCATATTCAACCACAACAGACTGAGCTTCTTTACTCAGGATTGTTTCCAGGGTGGAGAGAATATTGGACACCTGAGGAAACAAGAGAACAGCACAAATACAAATACAAACACAAATAACACAGGTATTATTTGGATACAAATTATCTGTATCCAAATATGGACAGAAATAATTCCAGGAGGAGCTGGAATTGTGACATTTCATTTTCCAGGATTGTGTTTGGGTTATGCCAGGTCTCCTTTTAAACTGGAATATTCCTGACTTTTCTCCCCTGTGATATTTCATTGCTTTCTGACAGAGCTGCTCACAATGCAGCTTTCCCCTCAAGGAAAGCAATAATTTCTCAGGTTTTCCAGGAATTGATACTTGGCTGTCAGATTTGATGGGAAATAACCTTTGGCTCCAAAAGCTACTGAGTGGAGAGTGACAAAGAATTTACCTGCTCTCCCCAGGAAAGGACAGCACCAAAATGAGAAATGAAGCAACTCACTTTGGTTTTTTACCAATTTCTGAACATTTTTTGTGAGAAATGAGGCCACCAAGAGCCAAGTGAAGGAACTCACCTCCTTTTTAACAACTTCTGGAGGAAAAGCCTGCTTGGAGATGACCCAAAGTGCCCGAGTGCGAGTGTTTTTGTCCGAGGATTTCACAGCAACGCCGTTCACTGCTGCCAGCAGCTCCTGGGTTTCCGTGGCTGAAAGAACACACAAACCCTCAAAACCCTCCTGTTCCACACATTCCAGGTCATTCTGCTCACTTAAATTTGACCAGGATCCATTCAGCTCCAAATCCCAATCATTTACTGCCTGGAACAGTTTCTCTCCTACTAAAGTAGCCAAAAAGCTGAAATACACAAATACTAATAATGCAGCGTATTACTTTTACAAGAATCCATAAAATCAGAAGACAGCTTTAGTTAAATACACCTGAGCTAAAGATCAAGCATTTAATTATTCAAAACTTCTTGGATTTAAGTGAATTTAGCAGCACTTTGGTCCTAATTTGACATAAATAAATTTATTTTAGAGCCTACAAGAGGTTTTTGTTATTGAAGGTGGTGAAATTGTAGCTCGTGACATAAAAATTAATAAGGTTAATATAGGACTTAGATCCAACCAAGAACACAGATGGAGAAATTGCATGTTCCTTTAAAATTCAAGGGTAAAAAGTCTGATTTATTGCAGATTTGCACTTTGGGGGTGAATGATCTCACAATGGGAGAAATGGGAGGACACTTTCACCCCTCACACCCAAAGGTACAGGAGCTGCTTGTCCTCCCTCCCTATTTAACTCCCCATTGTTTTCAGGGCTTTGTGACTTCTGGAGCCTGACATTCTGCAATAAAGCTGTCATTTATCAACTGGTTAGAAAAACTGAGTCGAGATGAAAGATACCACATAGACATTATCAGAAATGCCTCGTTGCCACAGGAAATCAGGGGAAATTTTGAAAAATAGGAGAGCAGAAGACACTGAAAAAATTGAGGAGAAGAACCAAAAAACCCAATTTCAAACAGGAAAAATGCCCTCTCCCCTGTTAGCAAAAACCTGTGGTCTCACCTTGAGGCAAAGCCTCGAGCTCTCAAAACCAAAACCTTTTGTGAAAGGGATTTAGCACTTTCAAGGAATGCAGATTGTAAGATTTTGGATTACTTTAGACTAATTTGAAATATTTGGGCTGGACTAGGTGACCTTTAATGGTCTCTTCCAACTCAAACCACTCCATGATTGATGGAACAAAGAAATCTCCAAGAAAAAAAACTGGAAAATGTGGAAAAGCTCAACTGTGCAACCCCAAATCCTACAAATAAGGTCTTCACTCTTTTCCCAGAAAAATATACTTTTGATCACTAATTCCACACAACTAATTACTGCACTAATTGCTACCAAAGTGTTTAATGAAAGTAGAAGTTAGTAAAATAGAGTTAGTGTAACAGCATGAAAAATCATCACCATACTTGTGTACAAGATGGAATTAATGAACTGATTACACTGCTCATATTAGACAAAACCTGGTCAAAATTCAAATAAATGCTAAGAAAAACATAAAGAAAGAGCTGTGATGTGTGTATTTATACTCACAGTTTGTTTGCTTACCAGATAATTCAGCTGTGTTATTTGAATTAAAAGTGCAGAAGCCCAAGGCCTGCAATGCTGCATTACTGAGCTCCAAGTTGGGACTGGAAATGTGAGCCTGGAAAACAAAAAATACCAAACAAATCCACGGAATCTCAGGTTAGAAAAGCAACAGAGAAATACTGAGTTTATTTTCTGAACACCAACACTGCTGGGAAGGTGGCAAAAGCAACACCTGGTGACAAATCCACCCAGGCAGGAAATTCCCTGAATTCTGCACACACCAAATCAGTAAAACTATCTGAGGTGCTGAAGGCATTTTTGCTCTCTGTAATTAAAACATCTTCAATGAAATAAATCCCAATCACCCCAAGTTTTTCACCTTGGCTGTGTATGTTATGTTCTCTCACTTGACTCATGAATTGTTTTTAGGCTTCTAAAACAGCAGGAAAAAAGGCTAAGAGCAACCTTTACATTAATCCTTAAAAAACCTTGAGGTTTTCTGCATATTCTTAATTCTGAAGTGTTTCTAAGGCAGCCTCTTCTGGCTGGAAGATTAAATTTGACTGTGGGATGCTGCCTGAACACATCCAAGGCCCAGCATTTTATTTTTTTCTGCAGCAATTCCTCATCACAAGGAAGATCTATTCTGCCAAAAAACCCCTTCCTGCTCTGTCACTACCCTGCATTCCTATTAAAGGTTGGATTCCACGACTCAGAGGTTTTTCCAGCCTTAATTATTCTGTGACTCTACAAATGAACTGAAATTTGAGTCTTTCAGTGCCCACTGACCTTGCCCACCAAAAATCCATCTTTGTTCAGTGAAGTGTGAGAGAACTGAGTGGGAAAACCATACCTTGAACACCTTGCAGAGTCGAGGGAAGTGTTTCCTGAAATCTGCAGTGAAGGCTTTGCCTCCTTCACCCGTCAAGCGACTGCAAGGAGCAAGGGGGGAAAACAAACAATATTTACACGTTAAACACCTTGAAACTGACTTAAATTTCAATTTCTGGCACACACAGGCGGATTTTCTTGAAGGAAATCGACACAACAGTGAAGGAGCTAAAGAGCAAAAATGCCACCACAAGGTCTGACCCAGCAGCAAAATCCTGTTCTAGTACAAAGTGAGTAATGCCTCATTTTCTGCCCATAGAACACTTATAAAAACATTAAGGGCTTCTATTTTTTGGTCACCTTCTATAAAAACTTTAAAATTTAGCATGCAAACTTTAACTGCAAATTAGAAAAACAGAAACAGCAGAGCTGAAATGCAGGAAAATCCTGGTCTGACAAGCAGCAAGGATGACTTTGCACATGTGTGAGGGGCATCCTTGCAGGAAAGCTGCAATTATCCCATAAAATGTTAATCACCAGCCTCTCACTTCAAAACCCAGACCGTGCTAAATTCAGCCATCCAGGGCCAACCTGAGAATCCTGCTGCTGCTTAATACTTACATCAGGGCTTTTTCTGCGGCCAGTTATTTCTAAAAAGCTTTAAAAACTGGTATGGGAGTACCTGCAGCTTGAAAAGCCACCGAGAGAAAGAGATCGTGCCTTTGCACGTGGTAAAATCGGAAAGCTGCAGGTAGAGGCACAACCTCGTGGGCGAGAAGCACCTTCCAGAAAGAAACGCAACGAGAACAAGGCACGATCGCTCCAAAACCCCAAAAAGTCAATTTAAAACTTCACCCTGCCTAATCGCAAAGCTTTGTCATTGCAAGAATGTTATTATTAAAGCTCTTCGCCCACCTCTGACGATCCCCCAAGAATCCAAGGGGGCAGGCAGGCTCTGTGAGGATGCGCTCCTTCCTCCCTCCTCTTCCTCTCCTCCCTCCCTCCTCCTTCCTCTCTCCCTCCCCCCAGCCCCGCATGTCTCCCCGCGGCCACGCCGCCCTCAGCCCTGCCTGCCAGGGCAGAACACATCCCCGCTCCCACCGCCCTCCCGGCTCCCTCCCTGCCCGAGCCCTCATGCCGCCCGCTCCCCTCCGGCACAGCGTGCGCGTTCCCCCCCCACCCCGTGCGCTCACCTGACGATGGTGAGGTGCGCGTCCGTCAGCTCTCCCGGCGGCGCGGCGGGGTCCTCCAGGGTGTG
>WEZZ01025114.1:69477-79786 GCA_013400585.1 Chloropsis cyanopogon | reverse complement strand
AGCTTTTTGAATTTCTTCTTTATTTATCCCATGAATGTTCCTGATACAGCTTTTTGAATCTCTTTTGGGGTTGGCCAAACATCCCCTGGCACACCAATTAACAGGTGGAAAATGGTTTTTTTGGGGGTGGTGTTGGACAAACACGTGGCACCTAAACCTGAAGCATTGGCTAAAGTCACCCACATTTTTGTTTTAGGTTGGCTACCTGGCAAATCTGTGTGGCTAAAAGCCAGCAAAGCAAAAAAGAATGCTCGGTAAATATTTGATTTTAACCTGTAAGTTGGTATTCACAGGTGCAGATGGTGAAAAAGCTGATGCTGTGCTCGAGGTATAAATTATGTTTTTATTCTTTCTCAATGACAATTTTAAAAGTTGGGATTTTTTTTCCATGTTTATCTGATTTGGGAAGGAGCTGCAGAAGGAGGCCTGGTCCTGGAAATGTCTGAGGCACAGAAAATTGTGTTGATTTTCTTAGAAAATTCAACACATCGAGGATTTTAAAGCACAGGATTTTGTCACAAGGACTGGTGACAAAAGTTCTGAAGAATTTCTGAGACTAAACTTCTGGAAGTTTTTAATTTGGCAAGAGTTTGTTCTTAGTTGTGGGCATGACAAACATCAATCATTGGCCTGGAATCCTGGAATCCAAATTATTGATCCTTGCAGAGCCAAGGGGAGGGGGTTGGAAACTTCTGATTGAATTCCCTGAGCTCTCAGAGCTGCCACTAAAATATCACCATTTTTAATTGGATATTTTTTCACCTGGCAATGTTATTTTTGGATCTTATCCCTCTAAAGGTGTCTCCCCCCACTTGCTGCTGGAATGTCACTATGGACAGGCAGCAGGTTTTCCAGAATATTGCTGTTGGAACCCTGGTTACTGAAAATTTTGGACTTTCTGTGCTGCACTGACCAACAAGAGAACACTGCATTTGACCTGAGGCCGTGGAGAAGCTTCCAGAATGGAATGGTAGAACACTGAAATTCCAAAATGGAATGGTAGGACATTGAAATTCCAAATTGAATGGTAGAACATTGAAATTCCAGAATTGACTGGTAGAACATTGAAATTCCAGAATTGAATGGTAGAACACTGAAATTCCAAAACTGAATGGTAGAACATTGAAATTCCAGAATTGAATGGTAGAACATTGAAATTCCAAAATGGAATGACAGCACAGGGATTGTGGCTGTGGAGTTTGAATAGAAGTGTGTGATATCACAGGGTGGGAAACTCAGAGTTTAAGGTTTAGAATACAGTGATATCTATAAAGCAAGATGGAGGTTTTAGGGGGAGGCTGCTCCTTCTTCTTCACCTTCTTCTCCATGGGTTTGGTGGGATTGTGGAATTGGATAGAAAAGTCCTCATTGAGGGCCATGGGTGGTTGGTTATTGGGTTAAAAGTGAAAATAATTTAGGTGTCATTTCTTAATTGGACATTTATCCTTAAAAGGCCTTGTAGAGAGAGATGGAGCTCCATTTTTAGTTTGTTGAAGGGCTGCAGAACTCAGGGTTTGTGAGACTGTGACAGAGATCAGAACTAACAAACACCTGAGTCCCAACAAGAAATTCCATCTCACACATTTAATCCTGACCTTGACAAAAAGAATCACAGATTGGACATTGCTGGGGGGATCAGCTCTTCCCAGAGTCTGCACGGCTGGGACCAGCAGCAGCAGCAGCCTGTGAGGAGCTTCCATCTCCTTCCTTCCTCTGCAACATGACAAATTTTGGACAGCAGACCACACAGACATCCTCCCCCAGCTCTGAGAGCTGCTGCTGGCTCTGGGTATCGTCCCAAACTTTTAAAATTGTCATCTGAGAAAGAGTAAAAACCATAATTTATACCTCGAGCACAGCATCAGCTTTTTCACCATCTGCACCTGTGAATACCAACTTACAGGTTAAAATCAAATATTTACAGAGCATTCTTTTTTGCTTTGCTTGCTTTTAGCCACGCAGATTTGCCAGGTAGCCAACCTAAAACAAAAATGTGGGTGACTTTAGCCAATGCTTCAGGTTTAGGTGCCACGTGTTTGTCCAACACCACCCCCAAAAAACCATTTTCCACCTGTTAATTGGTGTGCCAGGGGATGTTTGGCCAATGCCAAAAGAGATTCAAAAAGCTGTATCAGGAACATTCATGGGATAAATAAAGAAGAAATTCAAAAAGCTTTATCAGGAACATTCATGGGATAAATAAGGATTGATTCAAAAAGCTGTATCAGGAACATTTATGGGATAAATAAAGAAGAAATTCAAAAAGCTGTATCAGGAACATTCATGGGATAAATAAAGAAGAAATTCAAAAAGCTGTTTCAGACAGCATTTTCCAACAGAAAATCCTAATTAACTGATGGGATCTTGCTCTGACAACATTCTCCCTCCTCCCTCCTCAATTCCACGTGGGGCTGTGCAGGCAGATAAACTCACAATCAACCACAGAGCTGGGTCAGAGCAGGGTTAACCCTTCATTTACATATTTATGTCCCTGGATATAATTCCATATTCACAGGAAAATGCCCACAAACTGCTGTTTGTGGAGGTGAGCTCGCTGCCCTGGAGATGAACCTGCAGGGAATGTTGATTTTTCTGGCAAGCACAAGCACGTGCCACGGGGTTCCACAGCTGACAGCCCATGGTTGTCACAGCTCCCACTTCCTAAAACGCCTCCTTGGAGCCCAGGGACAGCAGGACAGGGACCCTCAGCTCACCCCCAGCAGCAGGAGGTGGTGAAGTGCAGCCACCCTCTGCTGCACAAACACAAGCAGCACCAAATTTGGCCAATAAAGTCCCTGCAATATGCATGAAACCAATGCTAAATGCTAAATAAAGGGGAATATTTCACTTCTAAGCAGAGGGTGGCCACATGGAGCTCCTGGCAGGGGTGTGTGCTGCTCAGAGAATTTCACCAAACGGGGCTGGTGCAGCCCCTAAACCCCCCTGAGACAGGGAGTGGGGATGGGAAAGGGAAAAGGAGAAAGGGAAAAGGTGAAAGGAGAAAGGAGAAAGGAAAAAGGAAANTATATATATATATATATATATATATATGCATGCTAAAGGTTTGTGGAGGTGAAAGGTAAAATGGAAATTTTCCTGGATTTTGGGTCTGGTTCTTTATCAGAAGAGGAGAAAAACAAAGCTCAGATGTCATTGTGCATCCTCAGGTTTAATTCCACTGGAGCACAGGGAGGCTGAGGTTGGGGTGACTTCTTTTACTTTACTTTACTTTACTTTACTAAGTTATTTTATTTTAAATGCAAAGGAGCCTGAACTGGATGGCTGCGAATTTGCCAATTTTATCTTCATTTATACACAGAGTCACTGAATTCCTTTGGTAATTCAATCAAGTGCACTCTGAGGTTCATTTCAGTAATGTTATTGCTGTACCTACACAATTTCTATTTTGGTTTGTTTCTTTAGAGAAAGCCATCAGGTTTTTTACCCCCTGGTTTATTTTGATTTACTCTCCTGGTAGATGCTTAGAGGTGTAGCAAAACAGAATTTTATGATCCATTCCAATTAGCACACAGTTGCTCCATTTTAAAGCATTTAAAAGATTTTTGTTCCATTTGACTTCAATCCATGAAAGTGCTCAAATGATCCCTGTTATCCCAAATTTCTGAGCAGCAGAGGTGGAGCCTGGAGTTGTTTTTTCTTGGGGCTCTCCCCACCTGAGCACCCTCAGGAACTCTGAGCACACCAGGTTTGGGGGGAGGAGAGAGAAGTCATTAAAAATGTGCAGCCAAATGGAAAAAATAATTTCTGTGCTTGGTTTGTGCTCCGGAGCCACGTGGTGGCTCATGAGGCACCTGAGCACAGCCAGCTCCAGGGATTCCTGAAAATCCTCAGGGAAACACACAACATTCTAGGGGGGATAAAGGATTTGGAAATGTTTGCTGGAAAACACAGCACCCCTTGATTTTGGCATCCTCTGCCAGGCTCTGAGTTAGCTCTCTGCTGCAATAATTATATAATTATATAATCATTACTAGCTACAAAAGAGCCCTCAGAGCTCTTGAAGCCCACTTGAGGTACAAGAAACCATTCCCACAACATTTTTGTCCTGCCCTTTCGGAATCTCCTCCGTGCAAACCAATGGCCCAAAGAGCCCCAAAGGTTTGCTGCGCTTTTCCAGAGAGGCAGGAAATATCATCACTGTTATTTCCAGATCATTTCGCTTCACATGCAGGACCCCAGGCACGGGAAGAATGTTCATGCAGAAAGTAATTCATTCCTTTGGCAAATGTTTCTTTCCAGGCTCGTTTTCCCCTCAAAACAAAGCCACTGTTATTTGGTGAATGCAGTTTTCGCTTTTACCTCCTGCTGCAGGAAAATGCATTCAGATGACATGTATAATTAGCTTTTTAAATCAATAAACAGCTTTTCCTGCAGTTCAGTGGAATTGTACAAATAGTAAGCTCGTAAAAAGGGGCAGTCACTATTCAGGTAAAGGTTTCCAATAAATTTCAGTGCAGAATTTGGCTGGTAGCAAGGCACAGCTGAGTTTTGTGGAGCTGGGTGCTCATCCTTCCCCTGCCGGACAAACACCCTGCAGCAAAGGATGGGGGATAAAGAGGGGATTTCTTACCCAGCCAGATGGAATTGTGCAGCACTCCATCCCTGAAGCCCCAGGCTCCAGCCTGGTCCCACAGCAGGGCGGAGAAGAAGAGCAGGGCGATCATCCCGGGGCAGAGAGGGGCTGGGGATATTCCCGGGTTCTTCTGCAGCTGCCTCAGCCCTGCTGCAACATCTGGGAGCCAGAGCTTAAATAGAGCTGGGCTCTGAGCTCAGCCCGCCTGCTCCAATTGTGCTGCTGCGCTTCTTACCCAGCCCCTGGGGTGTCTGCAGTGACTCACGGCTGGCTCTGCTCCCTCCCAGCCCGGCCGGAATCCATCCCAGCCCGGCCGGGATCCATCCCATCCCTGCTGCAGGACACACGGACCCTGCCCGAGCCCGGCTCTGCTCCCTCCCAGCCCGGCCGGAATCCATCCCAGCCCGGCCGGAATCCATCCCAGCCCGGCCGGAATCCATCCCAGCCCGGCCGGAATCCATCCCAGCCCCGCTGCAGCACACACGGACCCTGCCCGAGCCCGGCTCTGCTCCCTCGCTGCCTTCAAATCCCACACAATAAAACCAGGAGCTAGCCGAACTGCGGAGGGGGTTCCCAGCAGTTACAGCATCCGCCAGAGCCCACACACTCCCCTCACCCCCAGTTAAACATTCTCTCCCTCAGGAGATCCCACACACTCCCCTCACCCCCAGTTAAACATTCTCTCCTTCAGGAGATCCCACACACTCCCCTCACCCCCAGTTAAACATTCTCTCCTTCAGGAGATCCCACACACTCCCCTCACCCCCAGTTAAACATTCTCTCCTTCAGGAGATCCCACACACTCCCCTCCTCCCCAGTTAAACATTCCCTCCTCCCGGAGATACCACACTCATCCCCATTTAAACACCCTCTCCTCCAGGAGATCCCACTCTCATCCCCATTTAAACATTCTCTCCTTCAGGAGATCCCACACTCATCCCCAGTTAAACATTCCCTCCTTCAGGAGATCCCACACACTCCTCTCACCCTCACTGCAACATTCTCTCCCTCAGGAGATCCCACACACTCCTCACATCCTCATTTCAACATTCCCTCCTCCAGGAGATCCCACTTGCATCCCCATTTCAATATTCCCTCCTCCAGAAGATTCCCCACACTCCCTCTCATCCATTAAACATTTAAACATTCCCTCACACCCACCCACTCACATTTCAGCATTCTCTCCTCCAGGAGATCCCACACACTCCTCATCCTCATTTAAACAGTCCCTCCTCCAGAAGATTCCCCACACTCCTCACATCCTCATTTAAACATTCTCTCTTTCAGGAGATCCCACACACTCCCCTCCTCCCCAGTTAAACATTCCCTCCCTCAGGAGATCCCACTCTCCTCTTACCCCATTTAAACATTCCCTCCTTCAGGTGATCCCACACACTCCTCATTTAAACATTCCCTCCTCCAGGAGATCCCACACACTCCCCTCATCCCCAGTTAAACATTCCCTCCTCCAGGAGATCTCACTCTCCTCTTACCCCATTTAAACATTCCCTCCTCCAGGAGATCCCACACACTCCTCTCATCCCCATTGAAACATTCCCTCCTCCAGGAGATCCCACACACTCCTCTCATCCCCATTGAAACATTCCCTCCTCCAGGAGATCCCGCTCTTCCCTCTCATCCCCATTTAACCCCTGACCTTCCTGAAGCACCCTTGGAACCCCAAGGATCGGAGCTCCCGGCTTCTGTGAAAATGGATTTTTGTGTGAATTTTAAATACCCGGGAAGAAATCACTCTGAAGTCTGGGATGTTTCTGCCTATCACCCCGTGTAAAAGAATCAAACTTTTCACTGCAATTAACGCCTAGCAGCCTTTCTAAATCCAGTCATTCCCCCCTGCAGCTGCCATCAGGAATGTTTTTAGTTCTCCTTTTACAGAGAATCTGGGTTTATTTTCACAGTGGATTCATTTTCCCAGTGGGTCTGTTTTCACAGTGACCTGATCAATGACCAGAACTCAGAATGTTTTGCACTGATTTCATTCCGTTTCCCCACGTGGGATCTGCAATTGCAAACCCAACTCCTGCATCGGGGCAAAGCTGCAAGTGTCAAAGCAGCTGCAGTTTGTTCTGCAAGTGGGAAACCAACCCCAAACCGCCCTCCAAACCACAGGTTAGGGTCTGACTCACGGTGTGACTGTCTGTCTGTCTGGCTGTCTGCCTGTATGTCTGTCTGCCTGTCTGTCTGCCCTCCCTCCTAGCTGTGAGTGAGCCCTGCAGCTGCTCCTCCAGGATGAGTGGGACAGGAGAAGGGGGAAAAGATGAGGGGATGGAAAATGGTCTGGGGCTCGTGACAGCCCTTGGGAAACTCTGCCCTCCAGTTCTGAGAGCTGGTTAACTTCCAGTAAACCAGAATTTCTGGTTAACTTCTGAGGCAGGAGCTGTGGGCAGAGATGAGTCTGCAAACAACCCCACAGATGAGATGGATGGGAAGGGAAGGGTGGAGAAACCCAGAATCCCAAAATTACTGAGGAAAAGCCCTCCCAGCCCATGGGGTGCCTCATCCCCACATTGTCCCCAGCCCGGAGCACTCAGTGCCACCTCCAGGAATTGCTGGGACACCTCCAGGGATGGGCACTCCAACCCTCCCTGGGCAGTGCCAAGGCCTGATCCCCCTTTCCATGGNATGCCCACCCTGTCCCCAGCCCAGAGCCCTCAGTGCCACCTCCAGGAATTCCTGGGACACTCCAGGGATGGGCACTCCAACCCTCCCTGGGCAGTGCCAAGGCCTGATCCCCCTTTCCATGGGGAAATTCCTGCTGGTGCCCACCCTGAGCTGCCCCGGCCCAGCCTGAGGCCTGAAGGGTTGTCCCACACTCCAGGACCTCCGTGGAGAACTTGAGAACCCTCAGATCCCAACCAAAAGCCAGAAATAATTATCATTTCATGAATTATTTTCCCAGCCTGAGGCCATTCCCTCCTGTCCCATCCCTTGTTGCCAAACTCCTGTCAGGGAGCTGCTGAGAGATTTGTTACAGTCAGAGGTGAAGTTGGTTCCCTTGATGGATTAATTGGTGATTTTATCAATTATGCTAATTTCCTACAACCTATAAAAATGTATAAAATTTGTGGACATCCTTCATTAACTTCCCCTAAAGGCCTTCAAATAAAATCCACTTTTCTATCACCTCCTTACTAAAATTATCCTGAATTTCATTTCCAGCCTGGGAAAATTTTAGGCAGCACCTGGAGGTGGCACTCAGTGCTCTGGGAGGGGACAAGGTGGGCACAGCTGGGATGATCCTGGAGGGATTTTCCAGCCTGGATGATGCTGGCACTCCAGGAGAACCCCTGGCACAGGTTTGACAGTGAACCAGGAGAGTTTTGCAGTGTCAGGAAAGACCCACAGGGATTCATGGGATGGTCAAAGAATCCAAATTTATTGTGAACTTGGTCACAGAATCTGAATTTATTGTGAACTTGGTCACAGAATCCAAATTTATTGTGAAGTACAACTCTTATATATGTATTTTAGGAAGGCTGATGATGTTTTACCACAAGGGTTGGGTTAAAAATCACATAAACAAATTTATACATTTTAAACATCTCTCGCTTGCAGTTTGATGTAATCTTTTTCTGGTAAATCCATCTGATTGAATCTCCTTTCAATCTTGATTTAATCCTCAAAGTTCTGCTGGCTCTTGCCAAGGCATTTTGTCTGTCAAATCTCTCATGCTAACCAGGTCCAAGTTCCATCCTCTGTCTTGTGTACCCCAACATCTCCCCCTTCTCTTTTCCACCAAAAACCACTCATTTAATGACCTTATTAATTAATTAATTAATTATTAATCTCTGCACACATTGGAAGGTATCATGATTAATACAATTATTATCAAAATTATCACATACATACCTGTGCTAAAAAGAATCTTTAGTTAAAAAACCTTAGCCACTAAAAGCTCAGGCTTGAGCTTTATAAACTAAAAACATTCCTGATGGATTTAGAAGGGCTTCCAGGAGTATAATTGAAGGAAAAAGTTTGATTTTTTTACATGGGATGATAGGGAGTAACAGACTTCAGACAAACTTCAGACTGATTTTTTGCCATGTATTTAAAATTAACACAAAAATCCGTTTTCACAGAACCCAGGAGCTCTAATTCTTGTGGTTCCAAGGCTGTTTCAGGAAGATAAGGGCTTAAATTTGATTTGATTTCATTTGCTTTCCAAAATTTTTATTGTAAATATTAGTGTAGAGTTCTGGAGGAGCTCTGCACCTCCAGGCCTGGCCTCCCCAGGGATCTGCAAAGGAAAATTTCCACCTGCAAATCCCAGCAGAACCTCTCTCCACCAGGAGGACATTCCACAGCTGGACACAGCATCCAGCTGACATTCCTCAGCTTTCTTCCAAGTTTCCCACATTTAAATATATCCCAGACAAATCTTAGAGAAATTGGAGGGGGAGAAGGGACTTTGTTAACCCTTCCTTAACTTTTCCATCAACTCTTTCCTTATTAAGAAATATTTGAAAGTTTTTTCTCTGGGTTTCACCAGCTCTCAAAAGAAATCCTAAATTTGGTGATTCCCAAACTGGTGTGAGACCCACAGTGACAAAAGAGAGGGAAAAACCACACAGGAGTTTAATGAATGAACCACTGAGGATGAAGGGATTTTTAAAAATTATGTGTATGTGGGTCATGAATCTCTTTGTAATAATTTAAATATCAAGCACCTTAACTTTCCTTTCTTCTTTTATTTATAAACAGAGAGTATTTATAGACAAAGTTTAGCTTCTAGATTTTGTGTTCATATCTTATTACTGGTGATAGAGAATATATTACAATGGCATTGTTTATGGCTTTGAGACTGATCCCAAGAACAATCCCAAAAATGATGGATTTAAATTGAAGGAATGCAGTGAAAAACCTTTCATTGGGAATTTTTTTAAAAAGAAACTGTAATCTCATTCAGAAAAAATTGGAGGGAAGTGTAGGAAAAGGAGTGCAGAGAAAGAGGGAGTGGGAGAATTAAGTTTTTTCTTATGAGAAAAAAACCGAAAAATAGCTGCTGTAAATTAAATTTACTTTTTGAATTTACATCAGGGGAAACCTGGGAATGGAGGAA
Organism: Chloropsis cyanopogon; assembly: GCA_013400585.1. Taxonomy (NCBI): domain Eukaryota; kingdom Metazoa; phylum Chordata; class Aves; order Passeriformes; family Irenidae; genus Chloropsis; species Chloropsis cyanopogon. The sequence continues at coordinate 70,112 of WEZZ01025114.1, read as the reverse complement.
GAGCTATTGAACCTAAAGAGAGGGAAAAGCCTGACAATAAAATCCCATCCTATCCCATCCCATTGATCCCATCCCATCCCATCCCACTGAAAGTTAAATTTTGCCTGAAAAGCTGAAGATAATTTCAAACCAGAAGTTGAGCTCAGTTGAACACCTGATTTATTCTGGATATTTGAGCTTGGACTCGGTGTTCTTTAAAAAGAGGCCACTTCCACCTCCGTTATCTTTACCCCATTTTAAACCAATTTGATTTTATTTTAAACTTTTTTCCATAAACTGAGGCACAAGTTGAAGGGTTCTCCCAGGACCTTCATGGAGAACTTCAGAACCCTCAGATCCCAACCAAATGGCAGAAATAATCATCATCATTATTATGATTATTATTAATCATTATTAATAATGATCCATTATTCATTCATAATGATATCATCATTATTAATAATGAGCATTATTGATGACCATTGTATATATCAATGGCAGAAATAATAATCATTATTGATAAGGATGATTTTTATTAATCATTATCATTATTAATAATGATCCATCATTCATTCATAATGATATAATCATTATTAATAATGAGCATTATTGATGATCATTATGTATCAATGGTAGAAATAATCATGAATTTTTCC
>WEZZ01025114.1:4120-16933 GCA_013400585.1 Chloropsis cyanopogon | reverse complement strand
GGGAGAGGCTGGGCCTTTGTGTTTGCTCAGGAATTTAATGAGGATGTTGGAGAGGTAAATTTGCCGTCCCCCAGAGCTGCTCGGGGAGGATTCCACGCGGTTTTCTGACGGAATCGGGATCACGGGGCTGAGTGAGGGGCTGGGAACACAAACCCTGTGAGGAGCCCCTGAGGGAGCTGGGGGGGCTCAGCCTGGAGAAAAGGAGACTCAGGGGTGCCCTCAGCGCTCCCTGCAGCTCCCCAAAGGTGGCCGTGGGCAGCTGGGGCTGGGCTCTGTCTGCAGCAGCACTGACAGAACCAGAGCACACAGCCTCGAGCTGCACCAAGGGAAATCCAGGCTGGATATCAGGGAAAAGTGTTTTACAGAAAGGGTGAGAAAGTTCTGGAATGGCTGCCCGGGGAGGGGGTGGAGTCACCATCCCTGATGTGTTTAACAAAGCCTGGATGTGGCACTGGGTGCCAGGGTTTAGCTGAGGTGTTGGGGCTGGGCTGGACTCGATGATCTTGGAGGTCTCTGCCAACCTGGTCACTCTGTGATTCTGTGAGTGAGGGCTGTGGGGAGGTTTATCCCTGATATGTTCAGCATTTGATGTGCTGATAGACACCATGGTCTTATATCCAGACCCCACCAGGGAATCATTTGATATTTTTTGGGGATTTTTTTATGATTATCATTGTGATTATTATGATTCTCTTTCAGGGTGGTGAGGCCCTGGTTGCCCAGAGGAGCTGTGGCTGCCCCTGGATCCCTAGAAGTGTCTGTGGCCAGGCTGGATCTAAAACTACAGAAAAAAAATACCAAAAAACAGTAGAAGCACCAAGAAACGAGAAGGAAAAAATTCAGCACTGAAGAGGAGAAAGCAGAAAAAGCTTCAAGAAAAAGCTTTCCTCTTTCCAGTAATACAAACCCCACATTTATTCACATTTATTCACATCAGCTCTTTACCAGGGGATTTATTGAAGGATTTATTGAAGGCTTTAGTATCTATTGATCCTCCTGAGATGTGGTTCTGGAGATTCTTCTCCTCACAAGGAGATGCCCAGGTCCTGCAGGGCTCTGGGGAGGACCCCAAAACCAGAGCCACAGCAAAATCCTCCTCATTCAGCCACAAGTTTGTGTTGGGAAACCACAGCCAAGCCAGACCCGCAGTGCTGGATCTAAAAATACAGAGAAAAATCAAAAAACAGTAGAAACACCAAGAAACTAGAAGGAAAAAATTCAGCGCTGAAGAGGAGAAAGCAGAAAAAGCTTCAAGAAAAAGCTTTCCTCTTTCCAGTAATACAAACCCCACATTTACTCCCCTTGTTGTGTAAATAACACAGATCTTTAGCAGGTGATTTATTGAAGGATCTGTCTCCCAGCAAATAAAGGAGCTGCAATGAGGAGCTTTGATTGCTCAAAGTCGCAATAAATGCAACGCTGCCAGCCCCGTGCCAGCAAACGTCTCAGTGAGCTGCTTAAATTCCTCATAACCTGAACCACATCCCATAATTTATATAGTACATATTGGTACAGCGTGTTACAGCAGAGTTTATAATAATTTATTAGGGGAGAAAAAGCTATCTCCATTAATAATTGATTCATTATAAATAATGGATTAAGAAATGCTCCTTTGATTTAAAGCCCGTGCTGGTAATGTATGCTAAACTCTGGTGCTGTTTGATGGCAATAAATCCAGGGAAATCTTGGAAGATTTGCATCCAGTTTGCCCATTTCTGCTGTGGAGCAGCAGAGGGCAGGTGGGAACCTCGTGGGAAAGGGGATTTTTATGGAATTGCCATGGGAAATGTGGGTTATGAGGTGGAAAACTGCACAGAACAAGGGAAGATGAGTTTTGATACAGGTTGATTTTGGTGGTAAGGGGAATGGAAAAGGAGGGGAAATTTGGATGGGATATTGGGAATTAGGAATTCCTGGCTGGGCTGGAATTCCCAGAGCAGCTGTGGATCCCTGGCAGTGCCCAAGGCCAGGCTGGAGCAGCCTGGGACAGTGGGAGGTGTCCCACCATGGCAGGGGTGGAATGGATGGGATTTCAGGTCCCTTCCACCCCAAACCCTTTTGGGATTCTGTGATCCCACAGCTGGAAGGATTCACTGGAATCAGCCCCTCACAAAGTGCCCTGCTCTGCACACACAGAGAGGTTTTCACACCTGCCTCTCAAGCACCTGCTACTCTTCACTTTTACCCTCACACACGTTCTGTTTTTATGACTGGGATAAAGCAGAAATGCAGGAGAGAACGTGAGGAAGTGCATTCCACAGAAAGCAGATTTCTGATCAGAACTGATGCTTTAAACACCCGAGCTCTCGGGGTGCGTCAGGAAACACTGACAGAACTTTGTCAGCAGAGATCAAGAGCCAGCTCTGGCCTCGTGTTTCCAGAGCCACTGTTCACTCTTTCATTTATTAAAACCAATAATCCCTGTTAGTCTGGAGAGCAGGGGCTCTGCACAAGCTGCAGGAGCAGATGGAGGAGTTTCATTCCTTTAAATTGTTGGGATGGTGACAGGTAGGACACGGGGTGGGAGCCCCAAGCTCCATCTGCTGCTCACACACCTCAGTGAGGCCGTGCTGAGCCTCCCCTCCCTCCCAGCCAGGAATTCCATCCCAATATCCCCCCTAAATCCACCTTCCTCTTCCATTCCCCTTGTCCTACCACCAAAATCAACCTGTATCAAAACTCATCTTCCCTTGTTCTGTGCAGTTTTCCGCCTCATAACCCACATTTCCCACGGCAATTCCATAAAAATCCTCTTTCCCACGAGGTTCCCACCTGCCCTCTGCTGCTCCACAGCAGAAATGGGCAAACTGGATGCCAATCTTCAGGATTTCCCTGGATTTATTGCCATCGAATTTGGGATTGCAGCACATTTTGGGGACTGGGGGTGTGGAAAGAGCAAAGCCTGTAGGTCGTGGTCCACAGGCATTGAGAGAAAACTGCATCACATGGCAGGGCTGGGTTGGTATTTATTAATAATATTAATAATATTAATAATAAAAGGTGGTTTTTTGTGGCTGAGCTCTCCTCTGTTCCACAGAACGACAAAAACTTGGGTGTTGGAAGGGAGTAAAAATCTCTTTGCTGGTTTTCCCTCATTTTGCCCAAATCCTGGCTGGGATTTAATCCCTCCCTGCTGCTGGCTGCGATGCATTTAGCCTAAGAAAGCTGAATTTTTATGAGCCATCACGTTGGCCCAGTGTTTGTAAGAGCCTGTCAGGACCTAAAACTGTGGTTTTAAACCACTTGACTGAGCCCCCTTCCCTTCCAGCCTTCGGTCTCCTGTGGTATTATAATCTGCGTTTCCTTCCCTGTCTCCCAGGGCTGACAAGACTTTAATTTCTAATTTAAAAACTGAGATAACATTTATTCTTGGAAAGGAGAAGCTTGGCTGTAAGTTTGCTTTGTGCAAAAGGAGGAAGGCAAAGGGGTGAGAATGACTGTTTTCATTCCTGAGACATTTCCCTAGAAAACATGGGAACATTTCCTCCTACACTGGCTCAGCTGACGGATGAATTCATCATCTCTGCACTTCCAGAACTCGCAAATCGTGGAATTCCAGACTGCTTTGGGTTGGAAGGGACATTAAAATCCATCTAATTCACCTCCTGCCATGGGCAGGGACACTTTCCACCATCCCAAGCCCTGTCCAAGCTGGCCTTGGGCACTTCCAGGCATGGCCCAGCCCCAGCTTCTCTGGGAATTCCATCCCAGCCCCTCCCCGCCCTCCCAGCCAGGAATCCCTTCCCAATTTCCCCTCTGGCAATGGGAAGGAATTCCCTGTGTCCTGTCACTGCAGGCCTTGTCAAAAATCCCTCTCCAGCTCTCCTGGAGCCCCGGTAGGTGCAGTACAGGGATGATTTTCATGTAACTCCCATTTCCTTTATTAATTTATAATGGGTAATTTGGGATGCACAAGCACTTACTGTCAAAACCCAGCACCAGACACTTCCCTGGCAGGCACAAAATCCCAGCTCCTGGGATAATTAAGGCAGTGGGAGCATTTATCAAGCTCTCACTAAATTTACAGCCCCTCCCTGAGGTCTCTCCTCCTGCCTGGTTCAATCCTTTGAACCTTGGAGTGATTCCCTGGGCCAGCATTCCCTGGGGATGTGGCTGAGGGGACAGGGGGGACAGGGCCATCCCAGCTGCCACTTCTTGGCTTCTTTTTTTTGTAAGGTCAGGATTAAATGTGTGAGATGGAATTTCTGGTTGAGACTCAGGTGTTTGTTAGCTGTGATCTCTGTCACAAACCCTGAGTTCTGCAGCACTTCACTCCAACAAACTAAAAATGGAGGTTTATCTCTCTCTGCAAGGCCTTTTAAGGATAAATGTCCAATTAAGAAATGACACCTAAATTATTTTCACTTTTAACCCAATAACCAACCACCCATGGCCCTCAATGAGGACTTTTTTATCCAATTCCACAATCCCACCCAACCCATGGAGAAGGAGGTGAAGAAGAAGGAGCAGCCTCCCCCTAAAACCTCCATCTTGCTTTATAGATATCACTGTATTCTAAACCTTAAACTCTGAGTTTCCCACCCTGTGATATCACACACTTCTATTCAAACTCCACACCCACAATCCCTGTGCTGTTATTCCATTCTGGAATTTCAATGTTCTGCCATTCCATTTTGGAATTTCAATGTTCTACCATTCAATTTAGGAATTTCAATGTTCTACCATTCTGTTTTGGAATTCCAATGTTCTACCATTCCGTTTTGGAATTTCAATGTTCTACCATTCAATTTTGGAATTTCAATGTTCTACCATTCCATTTAGGAATTTCAATGTTCTACCATTCTGTTTTGGAATTTCAATGTTCTGCCATTCAATTTTGGAATTTCAGTGTTCTACCATTCAATTTGGAATTTCAATGTTCTGCCATTCAATTTTGGAATTTCAGTGTTCTACCATTCAATTTGGAATTTCAATGTTCTGCCATTCAATTCTGGAAGCTTCTCTACGGCCTCAGGTCAAGTGCAGTGTTCTCCTGGGGGTCAGTGCCTGGCAGCACAGAAAATCCAAAATTCCCAGCAGCCAGGGTTCCAACACCCAACCTGGGATTTCTGCAGGAATTCCCGATTTTCTCCCTGGAAACCTCAGGGAAAGGCTCCTCCCTCACTCCTGTGCTCTCCTCTCAGCATCCCGAAATTCCAGAGCTGGAAATTCCAAACCATCTCCGCTTGAGGTCTTCCCCATGGATTTAAAGACCTCTGAGAAGCAAAGAGGGGAAATCTGATGGAAACCCCAGGAGTGGAGAGCGGAATTTCCATTGGGAATCGGCTCCTGGGGGCGGCCGCCTCCCTGGGAGCATCCCCGGGGACAGCCCGGGGAATGTCCCTGGAATGTTCCTGCTGTTGATTTAATGGAAACAAGAGTCGGTTCATTATCTGTGCCTTTGTTTTGTCTCTCCGATGGCCGGGGCTGTTGTGACCGTGCTCTTTAATGGCTTTCAGATGCCAAAGGTCTCATTTGAAGCCCGGACCACCGGCAGGAAACAAACTTGTTGCTGCTTTGAGGTTGCAAAAAGCAAAGAAAATTATGGTTTTTTCCCTCAGCCCAAGCCCCCAGTGTATTTTTGTGAGTTGGTTTTATATCAAAAGAGCGTTTTCCTGATGTAATTATGAGAACTGATCTCGTCCCTGCACAGGTACATCTATAAATAATTAGATGTATAATATTTCCACAGCTGTGCTCTGCCAGATGGTTCTGCTGCTTTTTTTTTTTTTTTAAGAGCTTAAAGCAACTTCCTTCCTTTGCAGTGGGAAAAGCCAACTCTGTCAAGTCCTATAAACTCATCCTTTGAGGAGCAGACAGGTCCTGGAGACCTGGCTTTGAACCTGGAGGAGAAGAAACATCCCAGGGATGGAGCAGCCCGGGACCGAGCCCTGAGAGGGTTTGGGGAGTGCGTGGGAAGGGCCCTGCTCCAGCCCTGTCAGATCCAGATGTTTGCAGGTGATGCTCCTGCAGGAACCAGACCCAGCCTGGACATCAGGACCTGGCTCTTCCCAAGGGCTGGATCATAAACACAGAATTATTAATTGGGCAATGGAGCTGGGGAAAGGGGCTGGAGAATTCCTGAGGGAGCTGGGAAGGGAATGGAGAATTCCTGAGGGAGCTGGGAAGGGAATGGAGAATCCCTGAGGGAGCTGGGAAGGGGCTGAGCCTGGAGCAAAGGAGGCTCAGGGGGGACTTTGTGGCTCTGCACAGCTCCCTGACAGGAGGGGACAGCCGGGGGGGGTTGGTTTCTTCCTTTCTTCTTCATGGAATTCCCATTTCAGAGAATCCCAGACTGGTTTGGGTGGGAAGAGACCTCAATTATCCCATTTCACCCCTGCCAACACACTTCCACTGTCTCAGGCTGCTCCAAGCCCTGTCCAGCCTGGCCTTGGGCACTGCCAGGGATCCAGGGGCAGCCACAGCTGCTCTGGGCACCTCACCCTCCCAGGGAAGAGATTTCTTCCTAAAATCAAATCAAAATCTCCTCTCTTGCAGTTCCAAAACCATTCCCCCTGTCCTGTCACTGCCTGAGTAAAAAAATCCTTCTCCAGCTCCTCCTGCTGCAAAAGCCTGGCAGGAAAATGTCAGGGTTTAGTGGCAGCTACCTCTGCCATGGACAGGGATGTGTGGGCAGAGCAGAACTGCAGATTTACAGAATCACAGAACTACACAACTACAGAATCACAGAATTACAGAATGACAGAACTACAGAATCACAGAATTAAAGAATTACAGAATCACAGAATCACAGAATTACAGAAAAACAGAATCACAGAACTACAGAACTACACAACTACAGAGTCTCAGAATTAAAGAATTACAGACTTACAGAATCACAGAATTACAGAACTACACAACTACAGAATCACAGAATTACAGAATGACAGAACTACAGAATTACAGAATTACAGAATTGCAGAATTACAGAATCACAGAACTACACAACTACACAACTACAGAGCCTCAGAATTAAAGAATTAGAGATATGCAGAATTATACAATCACAGAATTAAAGAATTACAGAATTACAGAATTAAAGAATCACAGAATTACAGAATAACAGAATCACAGAACTACAGAATTACACAACTAGAGTCTCAGAATTAAAGAATTACAGAAATGCAGAATTACACAATCACAGAATTAAAGAATTACAGAATCACAGAACTGCTGTCACTTGGCTTTTCCACGCCCAGCTCTGCAATAACTCTGAGCTCCCCAGCACAAGCTCCCTTTCCACACCTTTGGGTACTCCTTGTCCCGTGTCCATCCCTGGAGCTTTGTGGGAGGTTGGATTTTCCATTCCATTCCCCCCTCCCGTGCCTGGGAGTGCCTGATGCAGGCAGAGGTGCCAGAGCAGCCAGGAGAGATGAGGGGGGAGCTCAGGGTGGGGCAGGTCTTTGCTCTGCCCTGCCAGTTCCAGCAGTGCAGGTTTTCCCTTCTCCAGACCTGCAGGAATCCAGGATGTTTAATCCTTGCTGGCAATTTTGGCAGAGAAATCCCTGTGCCATGGGTGGCACGGGTGTCCCAGCCATGAGAACCTGGGGACATGGCTTAGAGGTGGACCTGGCAGTGCTGGGTTCATCATCACTCGATGATCCCACAGGGCTTTTCCAACCTTTGGGATTAAAATTTTCACACCTCTACCCATTAATTTGCTTTAGTCCTTCAAGTGCTGTTGGAGGTGTTCCAGTGAGGCCAAAGCCATGTGGATTTTATGGTGGCCCGGCATTCCCAGGGCTGCAGACATTCCTGGAAGCTTGGGGAGGGGAATTTTCTGCACCTTCCAGCTCCCACTGACCAACACTCGGGCCTGAGGATGCTCCTGGGTGTTCCCACAGTGCCGGTGTGGGCAGGGGGCCGCAATGGGAGCAGGCAGTGCTGGAAATGAGCTCTTTGTTCTTCCCGGGAAGGCAGAGCTCAGCGAGGGAAGGGGCTGGAGCTGCTCCCCTGGCAGCGGCTCCACATCCTCTCCCTCATTAGATTCTCTGCTCGGATCGTTAGGCAGGAGGGGCAGAAAGGGCAAAGCCGGGCTCAGCTGGAGCGCTGCTGATGACAGACACGGCTTTGGGGACAGACGAGGCTTGGGGGACAAATCCTGCTTGAATGTCACCTGGGCCACGCTGGCTGCTGCCCCAAGACATCTCCAGCAGCCAGCAGGACACCAGCTCTCATCCAGGGAAAAGCAGGGACACCAGGACCGCCAGCTCTGGATGCGTGACGAGATTTCTCGCTTTAATTACCAACAATAAACAATCCCGTGGATTATTTCATGATTAACGCCCCTGCCCGAGCCTCCTGCACATCATGGGAGCGGGCTGTGGATAAATCAGAGCTGGGCACTGCTGGGGCCCCGTGAAACGAATCCCAAATCCTGACATTTGTTTTGACACATCATCTCCTCGTGCGCCGCAGCCGCGGGTTTCGCCCTCCCCGCCGCACCTGGGGCTGCAGGGCTGAGGTCAGCACGCAAAAATGTGAACTGCCTGTTTGCAAATTAATAGCACATGGCCTCAATCCCTGGGCTCTTGGGCCTAAGTTCAAAAAAATAGAGATATAAAACTTGGGTGATTTACTGGAGCTTTCCTGGACTGGAATGATTAATGGACTGATTTACTGGTCCCATTTTTTTTTTTTTAATGCTGAAACCGATATATAAAAATTAAAGGCAGTGGAGAGGAAATGGTGGTCACAAATGCCTTTCTCGTGTTGCTAAGGAGAGGAAAATGATCTTGTGACGGATAGATTTTTAAATATTAATTTTCTGATTTGTTTCTGCGGAAGGGGGAGCGGTGTCTGACGCGGACACGCTCGGCGTTAAATGTTTGAGGGATGTGATTCCTCGATGTGAGCCAGTCAGCTCGAGTTAAAATCCCCTCTCTAACCAGCCAGAAATGGTTTCAGGCCATGATGGAGAAACACCTCCCAGCCCAGAGTGGAGTGACAGCAGCTGGCAGAGCGTCCGTGAGCGGCGAGTCAGGAAAGTCTTCCCGGGGGTTCCAGGCGGATGGAAGATGGAGGGCACAGGATTTGCCTTTGGGGTGTTTATTCAGGTGGCAAAGCAGCAGAAACATTCCAGCATGGGAATGTTGGCCATCCTGAGGGCACCCTGAGGGGAGCTGGCTGCTGCTTGGTGTGACACCGCTGTCACAAGCGGTCATTGCACCCTCTGTGCTTCACCAGCTTCTCCTCTGGAGCTCCCAAACCTTTCCATCCCTGTTCAGCACTAGGATAAGATCTCATCCTATTTGTTTTCCCGCTAATCCCAGTGAGGAATTCTTCTCCAGGCACCAATCCCTTGGCAGCAGCTCGTTGTATTCCTTGCATGTGGAATCACAGAGCTGTTAAGGTTGGAAAAGCCCTCCCAGACCATCCAGTCACTCCCCAGCACTGCCAATCCCATCTCTAGTCATGTCCCCAAGTGCCACATCCACATGGCCTTTAAATCCCTCCAGGAATGGGGACTTCACCACTGTGCCAGGCTGGACAAGCCTTTCCTTGGAGAAATTTTCCCTTTATCCAATCCGAACCTCCTTCTCTTTGTCCAGGACATGACAGGGAGCATGGGAAGCTACAGCTGGATCTGCCCCTTAGAGCTGGGCTGGGCTGGTCCCGCCTTCAGACCAGGGGGATTCCTGTTACATTTAATTGATGTACAGCAATAGGCAGGATAGTAAAATAATAATAAATAAAAAATGCTTACACAGCCAGGATCAGATTCTCCTTAACTCAGGTTCAGATTCTCCTTAAACCAGCAGAAAAACCCACGCTGATTTCCCAGGCAAAGGGGAGAAACCTCAAGTTACTAAAAATGAGTTTAGGTGAGTGAGGGGGTTGTGTCTTTCCTTTTTTGCAATGTTGGTGGCTGATCCTGGCAGGGATTTCTCCATTTGAAACACATGGAAGAGTTAATTTTCTCAGTTTGGAACATCTATCTGTCATGTGTGGCTGCTCTGTAATTATGACTTTTTCTGTTTCTTAGAAAAAGGTTATTACAAGAGCCTTTTAATCTAAAAGGCCAATTATATTAAAACAGTGGCTTCCATACTTAGATCCCCCTTTACACACACGCTATTGTGTTTGGGATAAATTTAGCAAATTATAGGGAAGCTTTGCTTAGTGGGAGCTTCAAAATACGAGTGTGAAGAGCCCTGAGAAAATCAGCTCTGTTCTTTCTTGAGTGCAGCCAGGAGCCCCAGCCACGCTCAGATTTAGGGATCTCATCCAGGACTAGGGGCTCAGGGTGTCTCTTTTGCACTGTTGTGTGTTGGAAAAGCTGCTGGCTCCGGGTTTGGGAGAGGCTGGGAAGAAGGAGAAGAGGAATTTGTGGCGGATGGGTTCAGGCGAGGTCTGCAAGCCGCAGGGAAGGCACCCAAAATGTTCATCCACGCCAGGCATGAAAGCCACAGCAATTCCAAGCCTTGCAACTGCTCCCTGCTGAAATCCCACCCAGGCAGAGCGTGTGGAAAACTTCCCCATGGTTTAAATCACGTCTGCGAGGGGAAATGCTTCCTTCCCAATAAAATAACGGGGTTTTCCCGGAGCTCGGATCTTCTGGGAGGGGTAACTGGCTCGAAGGGCAGGCAGTGGAAGGGATGGAGTTCCAGAGCATCTCCTGGATGGTGGGAATTGATTCCCAGCACAGCTCCTTGGGAAGTGGGTGGTGCAGACACCATTCCTGGGGTACCACAGAGAGGGAATGGGAATTTTACAGGAAATGTAGGAAAACATCCTCCTGTGGTCCTGTGAGCTCTGCCAGCTTCTAATGACAGTTTTTCAAACTGTGATGGGTCGTTTGGTAGAATCCCAGAATCCCAGACTGGTTTGGGTGGGAAGAGACCTCGATTATCCCATTCCACCCCTGCCATGGACAGGGACACACTGTCTCAGGGTGCTCCAAGCCTCATCCATCCCGGCCTGGGACACTTCAGGGATCCAGGGGCAGCCACAGCTGCTCTGGGCCACATCCTGAGGCTGTTTTGTCCCTTTTACCTGGGAGAAGAGCCCAACCCCTGCCTGGCTCCAGCCAGGGACCTGGAACAGGGTCCAGGTTATCCAGTGGGAATCCACCACCCTGCTTCCCTCAGGAATCATCTGGACCATGCCAGACTCTGTGGGGACACAGAGAATGAAACGCCTTTGGTTGTCTGGGGAGCTTTAGGAGATCACACAGCAAAGCTCAGGCTGCTTTATTAACACTCTGCTCATTATTATTGTCAGAAAGGAAATTGCAATGTGTGAATTCAAAGGCTTTGGGTGAGCTGACAGATGATTTTAATTTAGAATCACAACTTTAGAGTCTGGAGCCCCCGAATTTCCTCCCTGTGCCTTTAGCAAGTCACTGGTGCTGGGTAAATGTTCACTGCCTGCATCTTTTAGTTATGCATTTATTTAATCTCGCCCCAGCCAGGGAGGTGTTTTAAGATTAAAATATTCCTTATCCTCCAAAGTTGTGATAAATATTGATGCAGCATTTCAAACGGGCCGTGCTGTGCTCAGGCAGGTCCGGGTGAGGACTGGAAAGCAGCCAGGACTGCCTTGGAACACTTCAATAAAAACCAGTGAGGGTGAAGGTGAATGGTGAGCCCAGGCTGAGTATCCAGTGAGTATCCAGTGAGCATTCCCAGCAGGCAGGAAAGGCTCCATGCAAATTCTTTTTTTGACTTTACATCAGTCCCGTGAATTGGTTTTACAAGATCAAATGGAAATATTGGAAAATGGGAGATGCCATAATCTCAGTAGCAAGCCCAAGGCTTTTGTTTCTGATAAATGGACGAGCTCCTTTAAGCCTGGTAATGAATCTGATGGATCTTTTCAATTTGATCAGCCCCTTCTGTGGCATTATTCTTTAATCTGCACGGCTCCAGTTTTCATCAAAAAACAAACCCAGTGACAATGAGGTAAAACTGCTCAAAATGCAGCCCCCAATGTCTGCTGCTGCTCGGGCAGGTCTCTGGAATTGCTTTTCCATGGAAAGCAGAGTCCCTGGGGATGTCAGAGCTCCTGGAGACTTTAATCAGGGGCTTTACAACTTCCTACAAATCTTGTGTCAGGAGGGAAAGACTTGGTGATGGTCAGGATTTTAGGGAAGTGTCTGTTTTTCTTGCAGCTCTTGTTGCTAAATGAAATTATAGCCTCAGAGACAGGGGGGGTGATGCATTTACTGCTTTCCAGAAAGGACATTTGTGGCCCTGAGAAGCTGTGGCTGCCCCATCCCTGGGAATTTTGGGTCTTGGAGCTGCCTGGGACAGTGAAAAGTGTCCCCCTAGTGAAAAGGGAGTAGAACAAAATGGGGTTTAAGGTCCCTTCCACCCCAAACCATTCTGGGATTCTAGAATTCCTTACAGGCATTCAAGCTGGAAACATCGGAGCTGAAATTCAGAGCTCCCCATTCCAGGCTGGAGGTGATGCCATGAGAATTTACAGGCAAGCATCAAAGCAGAAGAGGAAAGACAGGAATCCATGCTTTGAAATTGCTTCTAGGGCAGGATTTATTGGCATTTTTTATGAGGGAAGCTGTAAAGTTTTTAAGAAGCAGTGGTTCAGTTATTCATGGAGCCTTTCATGGCTGAAAATGGGGTTTGTGGTTCTTTCTCTCATCAGCCAGGCTCAGGTGATGAATTCTGTCACTCCTGATCTCCTTTTTGGGATGAATTCCGCCATTCCTGTTCCCCTTTTTGGGATGAATTCTGTCATTCCTGCTCCCCTTTTTGGGATGAATTCTGTCATTTTCTGTCATTCCTGCTCCCCTTTTTGGGATTAATTCTGCCATTCCTGATCCCATTTTTGGGATGAATTCTGTCATTCCTG
>WEZZ01025112.1:28035-44896 GCA_013400585.1 Chloropsis cyanopogon | reverse complement strand
CAACAAAGAAAGTTTTTATACTACTTAGTTTTACACAGATGGATTTACACATAATATTTATGAAAACTTCCTACAAAATTGAGTGGAGTTGAGTCAATCTACAGAGTTCAACAGCAAACTCCATGTTTTCTACAGAACCACTACACCAATTAACAGTTCAAACCTTGCCAATATTTTCCAGGTGGCAGTGGTTCTCCATCTCTACTCAGAGATCAGGGCCTTTTAAAAGATACTGGAAATAGCACAATATCCTCCACTGACCTGGAAAAAACTTAGTGAAAAGAAATGAAGTGAAAGAAATGTAGATTCACCTCTCTTATCTGGAATACTACAGTCATTTCATATTTCCTATTTTAATATCATGGTTGGACAAAATCATATGATACAAGCATACATTCTATTAGAAATGCTCAGGCTAGTTCATAAATGGCATCCAAAATTCTGCCCATAAATAAGCCTGGCACCATGCTTAAAATTAAAAATTGATAGAAAATCAAGTTGGCATTTCATACAAAAACAAAACATATATCACCATCTCACCCAAGTATGGCTGTAAATGCTACTCCAGATATTAAATCCCAAAGGTCAAAAAGCTGTATAAAAATAATTCCTGCTTTGAGTAAGAGGCAGACCACCTACCCAATCCACTGACCAAACTTCTTGCACTCTATTTCCCGCCACGCTTACACATTTTCTTAAAAAAAGAGCAAAGTTTGAAATATTCAAAGTTCTGACAATTCACTCTTGATTCACAAGAATATTAACAGCAATCCGAAAGGTTTATCATGTATGCAGATAGTTACTGTTAGAAGCAAATAGGCAGTAGAAAAGAATCTGCCAGGAAGCAAGGAGACACCCCACTGCTCTAACATTTTACAACATTGGCTTCAGCCAAGAGTTATTTTTATGGCCAAATGTTGCCAAGATAATGAACCAATTAATTAAAAAAAAAAAAAAAATCCACAAACTGAAGTAGTCCTATTACTTACTTTTTCCTACCACATTAACAATGTTATTATTTTATTTAGAAAAGTTCTGTACCTTCATAGATTGTGTTATTTTAAGATTACCCCATGTTACTTTAAGATCACTCGGAGTAACACATTATCCTTATGTTATTCCTCTTGTTGAAAACAAACAACAACAAAAGTTTTACTTAATGTTTCTTTAACAGCAAGAGATTTTTTTTCTAGGCTTTATTTTCCACAAGGCAGCCTCCATTTCCAAAAGTAACGTGGTTAAGTGTCTGTTCTGGCATTATTCTGTTAACATCTCTAAACTCTGTCAGGGTAGACTCCATCCCATCTTCCAAATCACCACTTGTTGGGCCCAATATTGATCCCAGGGAGATCCCACTTGTGACAGGAGCTGTTTACATATGATCAAGCAGACAGTTCCCCACCCACTGCACAGATCCCTTGTCTAGACCCCAACAAATCCATTTCTGTACCAGGATGGTGTAGGACCCCATATCCAAAGCCTTGGAGAAATTCAGGTAGACAATGTCTCACCCCACATCAACAAGCAGGTTACTTTGTCATAGAAAGCAATCAGGTGTGTCAAGCACATTCTGACCTTGGTGAATCTCTGCTGACTTTTCCCACTCATGTTCTTCATCTGAACTGTGATAGCCCCAGGAGAATTCATTCCATAACTTTCCCAAAAACAAAAGTAAAATTGATGGGCCTATAATTTCCTGGACCCTCCTTTCAGCCCTCTTCGTAGATGAAGTTGTCATGAGCTTTCTTCCAGTCTTCTGGAACGTCCCCCAGTCTCCACTATTTCCCAAAGATGACAGAGAGCAGTCTCACAGCATGAACTGGCTTTCTGATCAGCCCCAGGTGGATTTTGTCAGGGCCCATTGATTTATAGGGGTCAAGCTCCCCTAATATTCCCATACCAACTCCGCTGACGGTGGGTCTGTGTTTGCATCAACCTGGATTGCTGTCCCCAGGGCCTGGGGCTCAACAGCACCAGCAAAGAGAGATGTGAACCAAGTGCTGAGAACCTCTGTCCTTCCACATTGCTGGAATGCACCTCTCCTGTTTAACAACAGGCAATGTGTTCTGTTCTGCCTGTTTCCATACCTGAAGAACATTTTTCTTGTAGTTTTTGGTACCTCTGCTCAATTTCCATTTAAGCTGAGCTTCTGCTTTCCTAACTGCATCTCTGCACACCCCGGGAATGCCCTTGTAGTCCTCACCAGGTATTTCTCTGCTTTTCCATCTCTGGTACAGTTCTCATTTCAGCAGACTCATAAGCTCACAGCTAAGCCAAGGGGGTCTCTTGTTCCACCTATTTCCCTTACCTTTAAATAGAATTCAATCTCAGTAGTTTCTACATTAAAGTAAGACTGGCTACAGGTTTTGATCTAATCACAGGATTAACATGAAGGATAAAGTTATTTATGAATTTTTATGCATTTGTGTATAAACTTTAAACATATGTATGTATATATTTATATACTGAGCCATATATATAAATGTATTTTGTAGAACTTCTATAATTAATCAAACATGCTACAGTATTTTAAAATGTAGAGCAAAAAGCATATAGGCAAGGCAGGCTGAGGCACTTGGCAACAAGGTAATGCACTGTGCCAATTTTTCACTGTACATCACCATAAATCTCATTTTCACTTGTGACCTAGTTCAGGGTTTTAACTTAAGCTTCCTGAGGTAACAGGCAAATGCTCTAAATCCAGTGTGTCACCAACTCCTAAATTTCTCCTTGACTATTTAAATCAAGTTTCTATGTTCACCAAGAGGCACCTATTTCTACCTTTCAATCATTTAGAGTGATTAATATCTAACATCAGATTTCATGTCTGTTAAGGACAGAATTCTCATGGCAGGAAACTATCTCATATCAGAAGACTGCAAGCACCAGCTCCCAAAACTATATTAGTTTTGAAAATACAAAAATGCAGTAAAATTTGACACACAGACACTTTCCAAAGGAAAATCATTTTCTCTTAGCATCTCATCCTAAGACTTTTCAAAATCCATTTTTATATATATATTTAAAAAAAAAAAAAATCAAACCAGCAACTTCTTCCTCTCTTCCCTTTCTCATCAGCACACATACAGCTTAGTAAGAGGTTCCCAGCCTCTGAACAAAACCTCAGTACAAATGTTGAAATAAGAAGAGATAATAGTTCTTTTAAAAACTTTAGAAATGAAAAGGTATAAGAAACAGAGACTATGGTATTTTTAGTTTTCACTATGACAGCTCCAAGTTTCCCAGAATCAATAATTTCATATATTGATTAAGGGCTTTGGGAGTGTTTCTGTTTGCATGGGTGGGTTTTTTGGTTTTGGGGTTTCTGGTGGGCAGTGGGAGGCTATCTCTGGCCTGTAATTTGTTCTGTATTTAAATGCAAAACCAGAATGAAATAAATACTGATGCCACGTTTAAAAGGGCCAACAAAAGTTTTTAGCAATTTTAACAAAATATAAGAACGGGGAAACAGAACATACAAAAAATTATAACAGGACTGTTGCCCCCCAGCAGAATACAGGTCAGGGGAGCATTGCTTGGAATGCCCCACTTGAACAGAGTAAACTGCAGCACACACCTACAAGGCCAGAACCCTGATGGGCCTTTACAGGGACAGAGCAAAGCATGTGGGACACACAGCCAGCCTGCCCTGTCAGCGAGAGCCTACACAAAGTGCAGGACCACCACTGCTGAGCAGCAATTCTTACGATTGCTCTCAGGATAACAGGCTCTCAGAGGCTGATGATCTAACTTCTGTTAGGGGAAGTTCTCGAAGTTGCTGCTGATCTATTCCCACTCAAGTCAAACACAAAGCAGAATGGATTGGAAGCCACTCTTCACCAAGGAAGTATAAACAGAAATTACAGCAGTACACAGCCTGGTGCTCAAAAGCCAGCAGGATTCAACAAAGCCATACACTGAATTATAAAGTCAGTAAATTAGGCTGTTGGAAACAAGTAGAGGAAAAGAAATGAGAAGGCAACCGATCACTCAGGAACAGGGTCAGGAAAAAGCAGAGACCCTAAGGCTTGGAGAAAAAGTGATGATTCAGGTAGCCAATAGCACTAGAGCAGGGAATTGTTTCAACACAGCTGCACAGTCAGGGAGAATGAGGATGGGGGGGTGGGTTGGTGCTGCCCCTTCTCAGATTCCATGAATCCTATGCCAAAGGAGCACGAGCAGCACACCCTCCATGGGCCATGCTGTGGGACAAGCCTTCCCAGCTCTTGGCTACTATAGACAGATAAAGAAGCATTCAAACAGATACTTCTGTTATTTAATATGCCAGTTTACAAACATGCCATCGAGTATTCCTGTCAGCATTTCACTGCTTCAACTATAATAGAGTTGTTTTTTTGGAGTGTATCAAACCAGAAATCTAAATGGCTCTGGTCACCTCACTCAACAAGCCACGTAACAGCCAATGTAATTTCCTGGCAATGGTGGAATTCTTTCAAAAAGACCTTTGAAAGATACAACAATTATAGAGAAATTATTGCTTTGTTTGATCAGCTTAAACAAAACTGGAAAACATAGCAAATTCAGAAAAAAGTTCACTGGTTCACATATATAGAAGAGACAGACATCTGAAAGGATATTACTCAGCTGAAGGAAGATTATTATTGCAAGGATGCCAATTAAAACTAATCCTGTTTAAAAATAAAATTTACTTTCCTTGCCTACATGACCTTAGCTGCTCTACTGGATGGTTCCATGAGTTCCTTTCCAGTCCACTATTCCAAATAACAGGCATGCACTGACGTAAGCAGAACTTTCTGTATCATCAATAATTCAATCATAAACATTTTCGCTTGTTTGTTTTTAATTGTGAACAAAGATAATTTATTTTTAAGTGTTTTAGATGCCTGGTTTTGCTTTTCAGAAAGTTTTACAACAGGTAAAAATAAGTGAGTAGATATGAAAACTAACAAAACCAATTCTCCTTCTAAATCCTAGAAAACCACACAAACTGCAATAAATTCTTAATGTTTTATTGGAGAAAACTCATCAAAACTTCCTTGAAAGACTCTGTTATTGACATGGTCTGAAAGCAGTGAATACTGCTTTCAAGAATTGCAAAACTGCTTTAGAATCCAGATCAAAAGAAACCTCTCACAATAACAAAAACCTTAATGCTACTTTTATTCAGTTCTTGATTTGTGGACTAGAATTTGGCATTTGTGCTACAATCTCAGATAATGTATGGCTCTAAAGTTTCCATCATATATATGTTAGATGATCAAAACTGATTCTATGCTTATCAGCACAAAAATAATTGTGCCCTACTCTTCGTAGGTGATTAAACTGGAACCTAGTACAGTTAAAGCAAAATTCAAACTAATTCTGGCAAGGCTTGCTTTTCACTAAGGAAGCTGAGGGTTATCATCAGCCTAAAAACAGCTAAAGGGCTTGTTCAATCATCCCCAAAAATAAGCTTTTATTTGAAATTGAAAAAACACTAAAACACATCTCTATGGATGTAGGCTCTCAAAATGAAAAAAAAAAATCTACAGGTATTTCAAAGAGAAGAGAATTACATATTTTGCACCATCTCAAATTAGACAACTATGAAGCTTCAGTCACTGCTTTAAAAGAAAAAGGTTTAAGATTTAGGATTTATAAATACAGCTATTTTGATAACTCATTTAGGGGAAGAATTGAAAGGGAAAAACATGTTCACCAAAACATGTGGTACCTTAGTTCCAGTCGTTTTATAAATTAAGCCCAATAAAATACATAAACTACATGCTTGTGGAAAGAGTTTTACTTTGATCTGTGAGTTGGCTCATTTTTGTCAGCTGTTCATAAAATCCACACCTGCATTTGTACTTTACCATATGTATTCCCTCCCAAAATAGGTGCCAGATACAGATCAGGCTCTATGAAACACCAACAGCCACAGAGGCAGAACAAGGAACAGTCTTGTACAGAGGTTATTTTGCACCATCTCCACCTCCCAGCTAACCAAAAATGAAGCAGAGCACCTTTTCCCTTGAGTTTTCTGTCCAAAATGGAAGCCAGGCACGAGCTGTAACGTGAACACACTGACCTGGGCAGGTGGAAGTGGCCAGCACAGCAGAAGCTGCACCCTCCCATCAATGAGCACTCACCAGCTTGGGCAGCTTGGGGTCACATCTGGAGTGACAATCACCAGGATCCATCTCCTCACCAACAGAGACACTCTAGTTCAGGGTGATTTTTGTCTCACTTTCCCATCCTTAAATATCTATCTTAATAAAACAGCCACTTTTTAAACACCAACTCTAGAAGTTACCTGAATATACAAGGCTGAGATGGCTTCTTCAGCCTGAGACTGGGAATCGCCAGCCTAATGTCAGCTTTTGCAGTTAGTTAGAAAATAAGCTAAATCTTTGCTTACAAAATCACTAGGAATACAATTTTTAATCCCTTTACATTTTAAAATGCTTTTTCTTGAATAAGCCTAAGAATCTGAGTGTTCCAATTCATAGAAGTTCTTAGGCTGCAAATCCATTTACTAAAGATAGGATTATAGAGTACATGTATATCATTTTACATATGATACTTTTAGGGAATTTAAACTGACAGGGCTGCTTTAAAAAGCTTTCAGTTGATAAGTGAGCTTTAAGGAAGTATTTACTCATATTTCTTGAATTTCAATACATACCCTGTACTATCACAAAAATTTGAAGGGATCTAAAAATTTTACTAAGCGTAAAAATGGACACAGTCCTTGTCTAAGTTGCTTTGGTGTAAATCTGCAAGAGTTGCCTGTTGTATGTAACAGGGATCCAGGACTGGGTATTACAGGCAAGAGAGGGAAAAGCCCAGCTTCAGAAACCTGTTGAAAGGCTTTCAACACTTTTAAGCTGTAGTTCCACATATTCTTCTCATTAGTGTTTTTACCACTCATTAGAGAAGAGTGGTGTAAACACAAAACTAACTTTGCACACACCAGGAGAGTGAAGAAGGATCCTTTAGGTAACAACTAGGGAAATGAGAAAATTAAGCTGAATGACTTGTCCCTTAAGTGGGTAGCTAAATTGCCAATAAAGATATTTAAGAGAGAAAGCATCAATCTCCAGAAGTGAATTTAAGCTACCAAGCAGACAATATATCCCTGAGGAGGGGAGGAAACATGCCTTTGTAAGCTTTCCAAGTAATTTTTATAGATTAGAACTTTATTATATTTTTCCTTTTTTTTTTTCTTTTTTTTGTATTTTGCACAGCCATTCAGATCTGTGCCACTAATCTGTTTCTGGATTTCCTCAGCATCACACTGCATAGAAGACTGATACATTTGCTGCACACACTAGATAAGCCAACATCCCAAATGAGGTCAGTGACATCCACCTGCTTCAAAACAGGGAAGAACCCTCTTTAATGTCTTGACACAAGCAAATACTGGGACATATGAATAAGTCATATGGAAGCTCTAAGTAGCCACCTGCTATTCTACCAGAAAACAGGATGGTTACATATTGTTAGGTCTAAGGTTACCTTGCATAAGTGTCTGCATAAAAAGAATTTAACAATTTTAAGCAGTCCCTGGTGATAGACCAGAGCAGAAGGCACAGCCATGTCTCTTATGAATAAGGTTGAATAGAGTTATATTCCACTCATTGATTTTAAAATAAAACTTATACATGGATTGAGTCAGTCGGTGAGGTATGGTAATCACTCATCAGGGAGCCACCTCCTCAGCATTCACCACAAAGGATGCTCTTGAAGGCTTTTTTTACAAAGAATATCTGAATGACTAGGTTTTCCTATGTCTATATGCAGATTTTTGCCCCTTGAACTGTGTACTCATATGAAAATAAAAAATATATTTTCTTAGCCTTAAAGGTGCACGAGCTGGATTAATGTACAGGGAAAACAGTATACTAAGACTTCATCTTAATGACATCTAAGAGAGTTGCAACAAATGCTAAATACCCTAGTGAATTGTTGGGCATTTAGGGTCCCAGAGCCTTTTAAAAACGTTTGATTATCTCAGGAGGTGAATGAACAAGATTATTTAAAGAAATAATACAGGCTGGGTTAGAAGAATGTATTTTAAAATCAGCAGCAAGAGACAGTTTGCAGACAAGCAATCAAGTTGAGAATGACAGATAAAAAAGATAAAGAGTAGTTACATCAAAGGTTTTTCTACTCCTTAGTAAGGAAAATAGATCAACTAGACACTGGAGGAGGAGTTAAAGTAGCTGAGAATCCCAAATTCAATCCCATGTACCATGAAAGTCAAGAGAGAAAAAACATTCAAGGAAACCACACAACAGTGAGGGCGGAAAAACAAAACAAAAAAACCACCCTGAAGACTTCTTTTCAAAGAGTAACATCAAAGACAGATTAAATAATATGTCCATCTTTTTAAATTTAGGTCAACACTGAACGTCCCAGTTGCAACACTGTTGCACAAAGGCCAACAAGTTCCCATCTCCAAGATCTGCAGGAATCAACATGGAAAGAGATGCCAAATACAGCATCTAGTACCTGTTGACTCACACAACCATATGTCTGCATTTGCTTTTCTCATTTCAAAACCAAAGCCTTCCTAAAAATGTTAAAGACTAAAATAATCATAAAATGAACTCAACTATATAATGAGGTTACAGAAATCTTCAAGTACTGCCTGTTTGGGGCCGTGACAAGCAGATTATGTCACAGATCACTTACAGGCTGCAAAGCTTTGAAGGTGCTGTTGATCCCAAGCTAATAGGGCAATATTTAACCAGGACACTGTGCATTCTCTAACAACACTGGTATTTCCAACAGGGAATTCTGCATGGGAAGTATGTTGCAAGCAAAACAAACAAACAAACAAAAATTATATAGTCAGACAAATGGGCCCCAAAAGGATCCAGAAAGGGAAGTGACTCCCCTTAATTAAAGCAATGTGGTACAGTCAGCCCAGCCCTCTCATCTCAGGAAGAAGATGAACATTCCTGCTAATAATTCAATAAATTGATCATGGAGGGATACTTGATCTAGGGAGTTGATGAGTATTAATCCAGCTGCTTTGAGATCGCATTCTATTCAAAAAGTTGTCAAGGATCAAAATTTTAAGTTCCCAGTGGGTGCTCAGCTGCTGCACTTATTTCACACTTACCAGGAACAGCTCTTCCCTGGCTCAAGCACCCAGCAGAAGTAGTCAACTTTCACAAGGAGACAAACAACACAACAACATAATATCCTAGTCTCCTCTGTGTGATCTGGGGATTTCCCTTTTAAAATGAGATAAAGCTATCAGAATGACAGACATCCTAGGACTCAGAGTGGCATTGCTGCTGAACCAAACACACGAATCACCATCATCATCCAGAATGCTGCCTGCTGTGCACAGCTCTAAGTGATACACAACTTAGTCTCACAAGAACAAAACCAAAAAAATAGCCACAAAATACTACTAACCCAGTAATTTTAACATCACAGTTAATAAGCATGCAAAATACATCCACATCAAATTCTAAAAACTCTCCAAAGCTGATTTATTTTCTCCTTACAAGTGTGGATGAAGGGTTCTTTCTGCAGTAATATTGTAT
The DNA here is from genome assembly GCA_013400585.1 of Chloropsis cyanopogon. Lineage (NCBI taxonomy): Eukaryota > Metazoa > Chordata > Aves > Passeriformes > Irenidae > Chloropsis > Chloropsis cyanopogon. Next base: position 35,372 of record WEZZ01025112.1, on the reverse strand, counting down.
CTCTTTGCTTTTGACAAGAAATAAAGATTGAAACCAACAGAAAAACACAAAAGAATTGATAAGATTGTATTTCAGCTTTGCAGTGATTTTAAAACTTCCATTTTCTTTGGATTACAGAGCATATTGGTTTGGTTTTTTTAATTACTTGTGAGTAAACACAGAAGAACCTCTCTTGAAAAACCTTTTAATTTATCATACAAAAAGCCAGGGGTATGGAAGGATTATGCAAGTTTATTTTTGTTTCACTCATATATTTTCAAGAGAGGGATGTTCATGAAAATCAGGTACCTGTTGGATACATACAGGATTTAATACCTTCTCCTGTATTAACACTACTTGTGCTCAGGGAGGGATTTGCTGAAAGTCCTCTAATTCATTATAAATCTTTCCTCCACCGTACAATTACACAAAAAAATACTTATTTTGACACCATATCAACCAGAGATGCTAAATCAGATGTACCATGTGTGTTAAGTATTTAACAATAAGACCATTACTGGAACATAGAATAGCACCAAAACTGTTCATACTGGGCAAATTGAATAATTACTCTGAGTACAAAGAGTAATTAATTAGCACATCTTAAGCCAGGATGTATGATCCTAAAGTCTTAGATATTTCCATTTAAATTTTTCATCAGTGACTACTTTTTACTGCAGGGAAAAGAGAACAGAGAGGATGGACAACTATTCTATCCATGCATTATGTGCTGGTATCAATTTGAATATCCATATGGACATAATAGAAAAGTCAAAGCAGCTGTACATACTCATTGTAAATCCAGATGTAATTTGAGATGGAGATCACTCACTGATTAAATTGTTACCTTTAATAACTAGATAAGCACAGAAATAATTCATCTTTAGAAACTACTTTGTAAAATACATGCTATGGATTGTAAACTTGCTAGAAGTAAATATTATTTCATTGTTAATGCTAGTTAGAACGTGCTCTGAGTGAGTATTCACATAAATGGAAGGATTTCAGACTTTCATTTATGCAATTAATAATTAAGATAATTGATAGAAGGTAAATAGAGAATATGGAACATGTGCATTCTAGTAGTATTCAGCAGAATTAAGTTTATTTTCTACACAGTGGAAATTAATGAAGAAACGGGAATCAATCTTCTGCTATTTATCTTAAAGCATGAAAGCTACTTTGAGGTGGAAATTCAAGTCAGACTTAAAATACTGCCCAACCTCCAAGTGAGGTTAAAATGACCAAGAATGCTAGACAAGTCTTAAATTACTTAATATCTCATTACATCTTATAAAACAAACTGAGTTAATGTGAATATAATCTGTAAGTTGGTCAGCATTACCTCCTGTTCTAATTCCACTTTGGCCTTGTAAGAAATGTATACATGACAAGGCAATCAACCATAAAACCAAAACATCTCAGCTGTAATGTACAACATTAATTGTTAGAGCACTAGAGCAACAAGTTCCAGTTCAAATTATTTTTTAAAAATAGTACTCTCAGCTAAGGAAATTTGTTAGATCATGTGCTTGTACGAGTACATATTTATATGGCTACAAACTCATCAAACAAATGGCAAAAACATCAGGAAGTGTGAGGCAACAGAAATAGCAGATAGCACAAAACAAAGAAAATGTTCAGTGATTTTGACTCAAGATGATGATGTAAAGCATTACCTTGCAAAAGGAGACAGCTCATGGAACAAAGTGTCTCGAGTTGGATAATATCACATTTTTAGTAGTAAAAAATGCAAAAAACTTATTGTCCTACCAGAACAGAGACAAGAATCTCTACACAAGAGCCCTAGGAAACAAAAGAACCAATACATTAACTTACAAGTTAAGCAGCAGGCACTTTATTATATCTATTAAATTGTAGCATTTGTCATATTCTAGCAAATATTGTACCTAAATTTAATGCAAAAAAGGAGAGAATTAATAGAACCTATTAGTCTAGCTTTTCATTATTCTATATTCATAGTTTAATCTAAAAATATGGATGTGAGGGGAAAGAAGAATAAAATGCATCATAAATTTATTAATATCGCACACTATCTTTGATAAAGCAACTATAGAGAAAATTACCATTATAAGAGGGCTTGATAATAAGCTGTGCAATTAAAGTTGGAAACCAAGATAATATGAGAACCATAATGGAAGTAACAAGTTGGATAGAAATGGGACCAACAGGTCCCATAAGAAAAAAATTTAACCCTACATGGGAATTAACACTGGATAGTGAAGGCAGTCAAAAACTGGCCTGAAAAATACACCTAACAATGATGGCACAAATGTGCTAGTGCAATTTATTGATGGCATGAAATTGTTCATATTATTAGAGATTATTATAGCCCATGCAGAAAACTAGGTGATGGTAATGCTGCACTACGAACAGAGCAAATTTAGTCATTTAGTCTGAAAAGTCATGCACTTAGAAGTGAGGGAAATAATTTTAACTAATCCATTGGAGAAGGGGGATAATTAAAACAGCAACAGAATTACTGTGCCACCAATGGAACACTTACAGAAAAAGAAAAATGATCCTACAGTGTGGGATTTCCAGAGATCAGGCAGTGATCCAGATGTGGGATTTCCAGAAGCAAGCAGGCAGAAACAGTATCACAGCACAGGAGCCAGGCAAAGCCATATCCAGGAAAGAGAAGAGGAATTAAACTGGAACAGAGAATGCTATTTGAATGACTAGAAGAAATAAGAGCCTAGTAAGAAGACACTTGCTTACCCCAGCATAATGAAATCTGAGGTAAAAATATGACTCTGTACATAAAAAGAGGACAAAAAGAAAAGCAAATGGGGAGAAAACAGCTCTTCTGGCTAAGTGGTTCTGCACACAAAAATGTATAAAGGAGACTGCATGAACAAATTCAGGGTGACAGTCTAAATTCAGGCAGTCAGAAATCACAGAATCACAGTATCAAGGAGGCTGGAAAACACCTCTGAGACCATCGAGCCCAACCTGTGACAAACACCACCGCGTCAACCAGACCATGGCACTGAGGGCCACACCCTTAAACACCTCCAGGGACCATGACTCCACCACCTCTCTGGGCAGCCCATTTCAATGCCCAAATGTGAGATTCAAGAAGCTTGAATGCATTTATAGCATTTTCCATTACATAATACTGCCACTTCTCTCCACAGAGTTTGGGAGTATAGCAGAAAGACTTTAATAAATATTGTTTAAATCATGTATACAAAGGCATGCTTCTAAGAGATACCTGCTCAAGCTTCAAATTGTTCTGCCACAGGTGATTGTAGGGGTTTGTGCTGGTGTTTTGTCCTTTATTTATTTTTTTCAAACACAAAGTATCCCCCCCATACAAAAATGTCCCTGAGTATAATGATGGGGAACCACATGTTTGCCACATACAGGAAGCGAAGAATTTCTTTCAGAATTTCTTTCAACACCTTAATCAAAAAACCCAGAAGCATTATACGATGTTTTCACACAGTTCTTAGACCAACAACTGATGCCTTTGCTCTCAAATAGTGTACATGGACTCGGGTAGTAATCCTTCAAGGATTGGGTAACAGAAAAGGGAAAAATAGGAAAGAGATAAACCCTCTGCAGAGATGTCACCAGCCAGCAATTTCAATCCCTGTGGTAACATCAGACAAAAATCTGGAGGGAAATGAAGATGAAGTAAGGTAAAAGCAGTATTCAAGCCTAAATTGCAAATCAAAATGCTCAGTTTTGCTGTCCAGTCCTGAGGTAGCTATTCTTCACACAACCCTGAATTTTCTTCCACATTGCAGCTCATGCACTCCTCAGCAGCCTCACTTCCAGGCATCCATTAAAGGCTGTAATTGCTTGGATGAAGCTGGATGTCACGTCTCCGCAGACATATGAATCTACCCAGCGAACTCCTCAGAGATCCTGATAGGCAATCTGGGAGCACAGCTCACAGCAATGCCCTGGCAGTGATTTTATATTAAAATATGAGCCCATAAGGAGAAGATGAAACTCTTCCTCCTCCTCATTCCCACTGTCATTCAGCCGCACAGTGATTAGAGGCACTAGCCCCACATAAGGGAAGCTTTGCAGTAATCCTGTAGCTGCTTCAAGTCAAAGAACCACCAGCATGGAGCCTCTACTTTCATGCAGACTCTGGATAATTCTATTTTCAAGTATATTTTTATATACAGAGATATAAAAGTAGATACATACACTCACACATAAATACAGGCCTATGTGGTTTAGAAAATTTTGCTTTTATATGCAAGACTTCACCTTTAACTCACACAAATCCCTGCTGCTTTATAAGCATGCCTTTTTAATTAATCCCAACTTGCCCGCCTTTCTAATTAATCCCAATTTGCCAGAATGTTGAGGAGTCAGGCAAGTCCTTAGAAAATAATCAAAGCACTTGAAAAGGAAAAAAAAATAAAATAAAATAAAATAAAAAAATACTATACTGCAGGAATAGCATCAGGAAGTTTCACGTTAAACCAAAAAACCCAGAAGTTGAGGAAAAGCTCATATCAGTTTTAAAAACTCACATTTAGATAACAGGAAATTACACTACTCCAGAAATGACAACTCTAAATTAACAGACCAGGGGACTCAATTTTCATTTATCTGACAAAAAATGCAACAATAATTGCTATTTGCAATTTCTATTGCAAGGCCAAATAAAGTCCTAGGAAGGCTGAACCATAATAGAAATAATAAAAGAAACTTAAAACATTTTTGTTCATTCAAATTTCACAGCTCACTGTTGGTCATTTTCTTTTTTTTTTTTTTTTTTTAATTAGAACTCCCTGCTCCCTCCTCCATAAGGCCTAGACCTCTACACCTCATTCTTCAGGGTTGTAATGTTTTAGCAGTTTCAGACAACTGCAATGTTCATCTAGAGAAGAATTAAAATATCAAGATGAAATTACCAGAACTTTGACAATAACTGGAGCATTATAAGTTAGAAACATTTTACAAATCCTATTTATTTTTTTCCTATAAATAATTCAATTAATTATTTTTTTGTTAAACTTACTACTAATAATTGTTCAGCCATTAATTGAATATATCATTTTTTTCAAATAACTGTGCACTGGTGGTGAAAAACCATCATCAATAATGTGGTGATTCGTGTCTGCAAACTCATATTCAGAGTGAGCACATTCCACTATCACAGAACTCCATTCATTAAAAAAAAATACAGCACACACACATATACAACTCAAAGCTCCAGGATTAGGGGTTAGAAATAATCTAAAGAACAGTGTCAGTCTCCTAAATTGTGAGGAACTGAAAATAAAATAGAGCTCAAGTGTGGCTGCACACTTAGGAGAGAGCTGTGGTGAGCAGGAGTCCTTATATGAGATTCACAAGTGCTTTATAGAAATCTAAATTGTAAACAAAGCAAAGCATTTTATTTCTGCACATACAAACACTGGAGAGGACACAGCTCAAAACACAAAACTGCAGTAGTTGAGAAAGAAAATGAACCTTAAAGGCCAATAAAATTTTAGCTATGAAGGGTGCTACCAAGTCTGCCATCATTCATACATTTTTTCCGGATATATAAATTGCAATTTACAATCATTATTTAGGTTAAAATGAAAACAAAATAACCATTTGGTTCTGCATTTCATAAGCACTCAATTGCTTTCATAGCTTAGTAACAAAACTTTGTCTTCTCCTATCTGTTAATTTCTAGTGCTACTTACATTTCCTCCCCTTCTTCAATCCACCTCCCCTCTCCCATTAGATTATGCAATTACATCTATTTATGATCTAATAAGCTGTTTCATCAACAAATGTGCAACACAGCAATATGAAACAAATTCATAACCTCTCTGCTGATTTATAGAGCAGTAAAAAGATATAGGAAAAGAGAGCATATAATTTATTGTAAAGGCAGTAAGAAAACCTCTGGAGCATTTTTCAGAGAAATTAAATTCTCAAACTCCCTATCACAGGGCAGCTTTTAAACAGGGACAATCACTTAATACTTACTCCAATGCTTTCAAAAAAAAATCAATTTGATGATCATTGTTTTGCAACAGAATTTAATGCAGACTCACAAGTGAGTGTTAGCCACTGCAGCTTGGTCTGTGTGGTGCTTAAAGAATAACAGTTGTGTATGGGAACAAAACACAACCAGCACATGAAAACCCTGCCTGAGGCATTTGGTCCAGAATAAAACAAACTACAGCTTCTTCTGAGGCACAGATGGGGAAAGTCCATCACTGTGAAAGGCTGGCTGGTGTAGAGTCACAGGATTCTTGGGAAGACCTTCCCTCAGCCTTTGAGCTGGACAGAGCAACCCCCCCTCAATGGAGTTCTTCCAAACAGAATGAGAACCCTTGGGTAGCTCCTTCTGCCAAAGATGGCAGCTCCACAATTCAGATAGCAGAATTCAAAGTATAAATTTAAATACGAAAAAGGAATGCTGAACAAATTTATTGGTCTTCATAAAGATTGCTTTTTTACCTGTTTGGGTTTTGTCGATTTGTCATTGCTGCTGTTTCACACAGACAAACTTGAAATCCTTGGAAGATGTTCAGTAACCACACATTCCAATCAAAAATGCCCCTCTACTTATAATTAAAAGCTTCCTGATTTCATGCTTTAACTGCTGACACTCGTTGGTCAGATGCATTTGCCAAATGACTGAATACAAAAGGCCTTTCTACTCATACCATCATGCAAATTCAGTCCACACAACACAAGCAACAAAAGTCTGCTTCACACATGGTCCTAAATCAGAAAAAATGTACTTTGATAACATTTTTGAGCACTTACAAAAGACTGTCGCTCAATTCCTACAACATCAAGTACGTCTAGTACCAATAACAGAAAATATTAGTTGAGAAATAAGTATCTCCCATGACACCAATAACTTCAGACATTCCTGACAAATACATCACTACTGAGTAATGCAGACACTGGGGTTTTTTATTGAAAACAGAAAGTGAATTATTAAGATGCTGCATTAATTCAATGAAGCAACAGAAACAGGCTTAATATCTACAGAATCAAATACCCAGATTTTTTACTACTTGTACAAAAACACCCCCACACTTACTCAATTTTTCCTCCTACCTCTCAGCATATAATTCTACACCAAAAAAAATTCATCTGAACATTTTTTTCTGTGCTCTTTAACATAAATTCAAAACCCAACTACTCCAAAATAATAGTCACACACTACAGTCCAGTTATTCTTTTGTTTTTAAAGTGCCCATTGCACAGTAAGATTCTGATTTCTCTTCTGCATCCAAACACAGTAAGGCTCCCAGAGATTTTATAAGACCATGTTGTCTTATTTTTCTTAAGAATCCTCTGACAAGGACAAGCTAAAAATATTTTAAGAGAGGATAGGGAATTCTACTTGA
>WEZZ01025112.1:14284-25621 GCA_013400585.1 Chloropsis cyanopogon | reverse complement strand
ACTCTCACAGCAACTCAAAGGAAAAAGTCAGAGGAAGATGTTCTCAAATTCCATTTCAGTGTAGCATTGCAAGCTTTCATCAAACTAAGAGAAGCTAACATGCTTTTCATCATACTAAGCAAGCTTTCATCATAGTAAGAGAAGCTAACTCTGCTTTTCAGTCCAATTGCTACTTAGAAATGCAGCCAAGCTAAATTGGAAAACCCAAATCTAACTTTAAAAGAATGTTCTGCATACAGTCTGTCACTCCAGAGTTTTATGTTAGAGAACAGATTCCCAAATGCCTACAAAGCCCAAATACAGTAAGTACACTTCAAGGATGTATATAAAATTGAAAATAAAATTATCCAGCAGCATTGTTGCTTATGAACACCTTTTGTAAAGTTAATATATTAACCTGTGGCTTGCTTGTTCCCTGTCTCCACCCTTTTTAGAAAATAAAAAACCAGAGATCAGCTACAAACTCATTCCATCTTTCATGTCTTGGGTCCACCTTTTCAAGATCAATTCTCTAAGTGTCCATCAAGCTCCATCCTATATTGGCATTTATACCTGCATTAACAGAGACCCCCCTATATATTACTGAATGACATACAGTATGTGTTTGAAACAGTCCATGTGAAACACCATCACAAAACTCCTCAGTTATGAATAATATTTGTATCATAAATATATATATATATGAATAATAAGCTTCATATTCTCTCTTGTATCCTATTATGCTACACAGTAGAAGTCTCTGAGAAAACAAAGAACTTCAAACTATTTTGCATATTTGCAGGGAAAAAAAACCTGTACAAACTGAAGACAGTTCAATCTTCCCAAAATGAGGACTGATACAGACGTACAGAAAATTTTATTTATTCCCAAGCTTTCATTTCAATTCAGCTACTTATTTGTTATTTTACCTTAGACAAGCACACAACTTCAGGTTTCCTACATACAAAACAGCTCAAAAAATAAGTGTCTGTTTCCCAAGGCCATTGTGACAAGCAGCTACCCAGTGCTTAAATAAGATATCCAGGTAGAGTATGATATAAATAGGTGGAGGTAAGTCCTCCCTTGAATATAGATTGGGTTTTTTAGCCCTGTGAAAGCGAAGATAGTACAAGTACTTCAGAAGTTAAAAACTCTAGAAAAATTGTGCCATTTTTACTTTAAAATAGATGCTTGCTCCTACAAAGTGCTACAGTACTAAAATGACAGGGTTGGTGAGGGGGAACAGGGCGTGGATTTTAAACACACATATTCTGATTTTAATACTTATTTCAGCATTAGGGTTTAGAAAACACCTGCAAAAATATTTTCTAACAAAATTGTCTTAATATGATAGTACAGCTGTGCACACAAGTGCAAATCAGTCTGTTTTCAAAAGCAGCCATTTGTTTGTTCAGTGTTTTTCATTTTTCAGGATTAGCTTCCAGCTCCTGTCCAACGTCTTGGTTTCAGTTACCTATTGGAGAAGACTCATGTCACAAACAAAACAGATCTGCTGATAGCGAGAGATGCACAAACGCACCCAGCTTCATTACAGCAGCTCTGGGATACTTCCCATGAAACATTCACAGCTCATTTCCCTCTCCCCATGCCTGCTTTGGGACACCTTGAATGTAGCACATCAACATTTGATTGGCAAGAGTCCTCCAAAGCATCTTCATCAACTGGGCTTGCACACACAAACATGACTGTGAGCTGTGTGTGTTTGGGTTTTCCTTGTGGGAAATACATACACACACACACATAATTTACATACATGTATTCTTACCCTATAGATTTAAAAGAAAAAGAAAAAAAGAACAATTAAGGGTGCAAATTATCATACAGCTGGATTAATCAGCATTTCAGTTTTACTAATAAAGCTAAAATTATCAAAATATTCCTTTAGAGAAGTCAGAATGTATCCAAGCCTTCTTGAGTTTTGAAAACCGAGATTAATTAACAAGAAAATTAAGCTCACCATATTTTAGTCCATAACAAGAAGGAAAGTATTTTAAACTGCTGCATGATTGGAAAGATACTTTCCTGACTAATTTATCTTTGTCCTAGGATTGTGGGTGGCAATGAATGAAGCCCATTTGTCTTGTTCCACAGCGCTTCGTGGTTTGCTTACACCTTGAACAAAGTTTCTGCAAAGCTCACCGGTATATTTAAGGACACTACTAACCCCAGCTCTCCTCCCAGGCTTTTGACCAAAGTCACTGCTGCTCATATTATATTGCCACAACTGGTTACAGACATTAGCTAAAGCCTATTCCTTTTGTGACACTGCTGTTTGTTCTACAGTCCCAGTTCCTGCACCCCAGAAGTTGTATGACATACTTAACATGAACCATTTTGTCATAGAAGTTATCAACCTTCAAGATAACAGATAACCTTCAAGATAAAAACTCAAATACATGGGAACAAACAAAAATTTATGCACAAATGTGTATGTCTATAATAAAAATCTACATTTAAGGACTGAATTCAGGTTCACAACTCTGTAATAACATCAATGCCATCAACCTACAAATTAGGAATGTGTGATTCCTTGATACTGGCATAGGAATGCAATGACTAATACAGTACACTGTATTCCTTTAAGTAAAGCAGTAACTCTTCAAAATACCCATTAAGTACTGCAGCATTTTGCAGTATTGTTTGTGATACTTAATCCAGGGTTGGGGGGTTAGGTCTTTGGGGGTCTTACTTCTGAAACCAAATCTTATCAGTGACAGCCAACGTACAATTTTTTCCAGTGAGTCTATAATATGAGAATGTTATTCTGCAATAACACAGATTGCAAGGTTTTCCTTTATCTGGCCTAATGAGGAAGTGATTTTACTCATCTGTTTGAGGTACACACAGCATAGTTTGGACAACAGTACTTCATGCCCTAATATTTATCACATTCTAGGAACAAATGCAATCTCTAAAATTTTATCTAGTTTATTAGCTGTGCCTCATGGGTCACCTCAAGTCTTTAAACTTACAGGAAGTGTTGTTTCCTTTTTACAGATGAAACACTGAAGCACATAAATTATGGAAGAAATCCATAAGAAAATGTCGACATTGAGTGTGATCATTTTATGTGCCTGCACCCAATCTTTAAGTAATTCAGTACTTGTTTTGTTGCCAAGTAATCCTAGAATACCCTGTATTCAAAACTCCCTGCCCAATTCAAGGTTATCAGATATGTGCAGCTTAAAACTTGGAAATATTCTACAGCTAGCTTGTTTTTAAATACCAGTAGCATGAATAGAGTAGATATTTTGCCATCAGAGATGGCAGCAGCACATTTTCATCCTTAGCTAAGAAATATAAAAGTACTGATTCAAACATATCCTAGAATCCATTTCTTACAGATGAGTAACATAAGCTTTAAATTTTGGAAGAGATTGTCTCGTGGCATTAATTTTTTTTTAATGCTGTTGCATTAACAGAGTTTAAGATGTTTATCCTGGAATATTCAATAGCTGGTGGCTAAATTATTTTTTAGAGGTCAAAAAAATTGAGATCTTTTTTCTCTCTGGAGCAAATTTCAAAGTCAAATGCAAGTCTTGCACCTTGGGAATGAACACTAAGTAACAAACTGTGTTGAGCTTAGTTCCATCATTTCTCAGTAAGGTCTCGATCCTCATGGAGCTCTGAAATCAATGCAATGCTTCGTCCACTCATTAAGTTTTTAAGACTTAGAGGACAACCTATAAAAGTGGTATGAAAATTCCCACTGCTCACTCACCTCACATTAAAACATCTACTTAGAGTTTACTGGTTTTCTTTTATTACTGTTAGCAGCTGCAATTCACTGGAGTGTTCATGTGTATCATCATCATTTATTTCTCCTTATGTGAACTTTGTAGCATGTTTTCCAGGCTTAGACTATACAGCTAATAACAAATTTCATAGACACTGACAGATAATTATTCTTCAGTACTGCAGGAGTTTTCCAATGCATTTTTTTTGTCTATGTAGCAATGTTTCAAAATAAGGTCTTTTTTCACCAGCATTTGTTAGGATGTGTAGCAATATCCTAAGGGTACTCCTATAATATCTCATATTTACCTCCTACCTTTTCTGCCTACATTTTGATACAATTAAATCAATTTTTAGTGCAGTGTGATAGACTGAGTTCCCAAAAACTACTCATACTCATTTTAAAAAGATGACATGAACGATGGTAATGCCTTCCAAAATATGATCACCATGCATTCCCCCTGATTAAAGGAACTAAGAGAAACACAGTGCAAGACTATATTTATTTGCCAAATTAAATTTAAAACATACTAAGAGTATTAAATGCTATAACCTGTACAGCTATTTATTCTTTATGGATAGACTTACGCATGCATTGCTATAACTGAGCTTTTTACCCACCCATAGCAATGGCAACCAGCCTTTGATGCTGTCTGAGGGCCTGGCAGGGTCATCAACCATCTGTTCCCACACTTCTCTGCCTAAGTAACAAACTGCTTAGCCTGCAAACAAACCAGCCTTCAGAATCCACAAGCCCCTTGCCTAACTTGCATTTGGTTTCTCTCCTCTGGATGGCTGCAGATTTACACAGAGGAAGGGACACTATGTATTGTTAATTATCTGCACAATAACTGCTTTGGGGGAAGAGGAGTGGTTTGAAAAGGGCATGGCTCCATCCCAAAGCCAAAAGTGATTGTAGCCCCACAGCTACCTGGCACTGGAACCAGGGAAGGATGTGTTCAGTTCACAGACTGGTTGGAGAAGAGCGGGGCCTTGGTCCTGAGGATGCAGCAGCTCCAAGAGGATTTGGAGGTAGAAAATCATGGTCTGAGCTGCCAGCAGAGTGCTAAGCTGAGACACACTGGCTGCAGCTGCACAGCAGGACCTCAGGCAGCAGGGGAGAAGATACTCTGCTCTACATTCCACCAGCAGGCCATTACTAAAAGCATCTAGTTCTGGCACTCATAGCTCAAGAGCACTGATAAAACAGGGGAGGCTGTAAACCATGAGAGCGGTCAAGGAGGAAATTGTTTGTTTTATGTTGAGACAACTCAAGGAACCTCCCATTCTCAGTGAGAAAAAGGTGACCATATCTCCACCTGCACAGGGAACAGAGACCTCTCCTACTAAAGGTTCTACCATGTCGACCTGACTCAAACATGAGAAAACAGAGCAACTAAAAGAGACAAAAATCAGGTAGATTAGATCTGTTTATTAGCAATTCCTGCATTTGTTTTTGTGGTTATAGAACACAGTGAGGATAACTAACCAATGAAAGGAGTTTCAAAGTCTATAAGGGGCTTTGAGTCAGTGGAAGTGTTTTCAGACATGTACAGATGCTTTCTAAAGCATCTGTTCAACTCACACAGGAATTAATTCAGAGTTACCCTACAGCCTGCAAAAAGCAAGAGGTAATAAGTAAACAGAGTTCATTTCTGGTCTTCTCTATAGAACCCTTAAAAACCTCTGAAATGGTTACTGAAGAAATTGGTAGTGTTAGGACAGTGGCTGGACTCAGTGATTTTAAGGGTCTTTTCCAATATAAAAGATTTCATGCAGCAAGTATTAAGCTAAAGAAATACATTACAATGACATTATTTTTTTAAGTTTGTAAAAAGACTGCTTTCCTTTCAGAAAGCACTTTTCAGTGCAGATTGCTTAGCTCAGGGGGCATTTAATATGATTTTATGGCTCATGTTTCTACATTCAAAACAAGATTTACAAAATAATTTGCTCTTTAGAATTCACAGAATATCTTTATAATATAAGCTATAATTGTATTTTAAAATCTTAATACAGACAGAGAGAATAAATCACATTAAAACAGTTTTCCCAGAGCACCATAACTAAAATAACTTAAATAAAGACCACTTGATAAGACTAAAATCATAATCAACGATGCTTTTCCAGAGGTTTAATTTTATTACCATTCACATGCTGAGTTATAAAAAGGCAATTTGCAGGTGCAAAATCTCCCACTCAATTGCACTGATGTCAATAAGAGTAATTATTTCTTGGATTAGATACAGGCCACTCTGATGACAAAGACAGTGCTGCAACTTATAGCATGACTCAGGGATTTCACCCTGTGAAACAGAAGTTGCACTTTAATGGTGATGTTGGTTTACATTTAAGTTCTGGAAAACTAAGTCTGGACCAATTCTAAAAGTAACAATTTTTTTTCCCGCTATCTGCACCTGCTGGTGCTGCCAACTTCTTTGGATCAGCAGGAGCTTTATGTAAGTGAAGTAACTTGAGGAAACTGAACTAGCTTAAAAAAACTGTCTGGGAGGTGGGGAGATCTGTTCCTGTTGATCCTTTTCAACAGGCAGCAGGAATATTAATGCTTACATAAGAACCAGCAAGATGTAATCAAAGAGAAGTGTGAAGGATAAAGTCACTCCCTCTCACAGCACTCTGAACTTCAACTGGCTGCAGCTAAAGCTAACTTCTTCTCTTAAGATCTCTTCTTACACAACATTATCACTCATTTACAATCTGCAATTTAAGGACACTTTCCTTTCATGAGTCATTCTGGAGACAGAAGAATTCAGAGTTTTAGATAGCAATAAGGATTTTGCCTGGAATAACAAAATTTGATACCCTTCAAACATTTAAGTTGTGAATGTACTTGTACTTGGAAATTGTTCTGTCCTTGAAGAATGCAGGATCTTTTATAGGAGCTCTAGAAATTAAGGAGAGCATGCAGGAGGTAATTTAGAAGTACAATAAGAACATCTGGAGGCAAGGCTTAATAATCAAACAAATCCATTTGCTCTTACTCTCTCCATAACAACTGCATATCTAGGACTAGGTAAAGCAGATTAACTGAAGTGCAGGTCCTCAAAGGTGCTCACCTGTCCTGTTCTGCTTCATTACACATCACACTCATGGCTATCAAATAAATAACCATAAACCTCTGAAGACACAACCTAATTTTTCAAAGGCAGCATATTCCAGGGGGTATTTCTAGTCCTCAAAAACTTAGGAGGAAGATAAATTCCATGCACAAAGTTTTTTTCAAATTCTCTTCCACAGACCAATGCAAAGCAGAGCACTTTTTGGAAAAAGGGAAACTTTTTGCTCCAACCTGGAGGAATTATCTTTTCTTCTAAAAAAACCATTCTATGAGTAGCAAAACTAATGAAACCTGTTCTCCTGCACTGCTGCATCTCAAGACTATTGACTTTGACATCTAACTACATAGAAGCTGTGACAGCAGTTTTCACTGCAGTTGGGCCATTCATAATGTTTGTGTCCCTGAATTCCCTGGAGTCTCATAACATAACTGATTTAGGCAGCCCTTCCCTCTCCCTTCTGCCCAAACTCATATCCTCATGAAAAGTGCAACTGACCAACAAATTCAAAGGCACAGAGGAGGGGAAGAAAGATGGTAGATGTAGCATTAAAAGCATCACTTATTTAATAAATCAACCTAGCAAAACAAAACCGTAAACTGTGCTTTAATGCTTGTGGTTTAGATTATGTCTTGGGAGCTGTGCTGCTTGAAGCTCCCTGCTATAAAAACAGAAGCTGCTCACCCACTGGCTTTCCTATCTTTCACCTGGCAAAATTCCTTTTCCCTCTCTCTTTTTATAACTAAATTTCCCTTTTTTATTTTGATTAATAAAAGGGTTTGCATCATTTCAGAGTAGAGGTGAAGGGATGGAAGGGGGGAAAAAAAGGTTCAAAGATGAAACTAAGTCAGAAAGTCAGAGCTGCATTCAGATATCCAATCTGGACAGCGAATAAAATAATTTGCCACCAGGCAGACACGAGGCCTAAATCTTTCTGAATAGTGACTGACACCATTGTGAATGCACTGCAGTAAGAATAGCAACATCTGCATTTTTACATTATTTACCACAGGCTTCACAATAACAAGAGTAAATTCAAAACTTGGTAAATAAGAGAAACAAAATGGCAAAATGGTGCTAGACAGTCTCTTTGCCTATTTTCCCCTCCACCCACCTTTCTTTCACCCAGTGCAGAGCAACATTTGCAAAGCAGTTTACTCACTCAGTGGTTTTCCTACAGGGAAAAGGCAAGGTTACCATAGTTTTGTCAATTAATTTTGACACCTGCTTACAAAGATTGATCAACTATTTTTGATGTCTCTCTGCTATGTTGCTGTTTCTCAGTTTAGAAAAGAAATAAAACAAAGCCAAAAATAGTACACACCTCTCACCAAAGAATTAATGGTCCCGAGACACCCTCAGGCAGAGCATTTCTCCTCTTACCACAATGTTCCTGGTACTTGCTAATGCAAGTCACTCATTCCCAGACAGCAAAAACAACCATATCTCACTTACATGGAAAAAAAGAACCTTTTATTTTCAAGTGTTTTAAGCCTACCCTTGAAAATCTGTTTTTTTTCAAATACTGTAGTGACAGGTTTTACACATGTCCAATTTAGGTCATTAAAAGTTCAATTTACGTCTTGGGTCACAGGGACACACGCAGGCACTTCAAACAGCTGCGACTTGGAAACCCTGTAAATGTTTAGAGTAATCCACAAGGTTTATTAACATTTCTGCAGATCGTATCTACAGCCTCCGAACCGGCTGTTAATGCAGCTCTAATGGCCAAACACACTTTTCAATTTTGCCATTCTGAAACGATCTTCAGGATAATCCTTAATGACAGAAGCAGAAGTGATGTACACCCGACAGAATTTGACAAACCCCTGCTGCAAAAGTCCAGCCGTGGCTACTTAAGGGCAAAGCACATAGGGTATGTGACAGCCAAACGGAAATAAAACACAAATATTCCACGGCAAGAAGGCAAACCATCAGTTGCCACAGAGATCAGGAAGGTCTTCCATCACCCAGCCATCAGGCAGAGAAACATTCTTTTTCAACTCTTCAGGTGGAAATACACGGAGCTCATCAGCCATTCCACACCCATCTGAATTTTCAGGATTCAAAATACAACCGCTCTGAGCTGCTGCTTGCAGCAGTTAAGTAAGACACGTTTAACGTATTTCTCTCCATCCCCAACTCACAGGGCATGAAAAGCTTTAAATCTCAGAATGCTTATTTTCAGTGCAGAGTATACTTTGCTTCCAAGAATAAAGATTAAAGATGAGCTGTCAAAGACACTGCTATGAAAAGTGTCCTCAGTAAAAAATAGCTCTCCAACAGCTTACTCCCGTGAGAAAAATCGCAATGCGAGTGTCACTGTCATTCCTAAAGCTAAGCATGAAAAAACATAGAGGAGTTAATGAGAAACCTATTCCGATTTCACTGAAACCCCTAACAGCACTTCAATTAAACACTGTGTTAGCTCAGCTCACAAGAGGAGCCCTTCCAACATTCAGACAGAACTTCCTCTAGGTGGGGATGGACTATTAACTTTCTACCAGAAGGGAAAATGTAACCACTGCGCTTCCTCACTTGACAAACACAACCAAGGTAAAGAAACCTAGATGTTTTAAAAGATAAGCAAGATAATAACTGTAAGGACAGGATAACGGCCCAGTAGCAACTCAGAGAATATACTCATTCACAACAAGCTTTGAAATTGAAGAAATTAGCATTTGCTATGGTCCTGGCACTGTTAGGGTCTGTTATGAGTGGCACCAAGACAAAGGATACAAGTAATCTCCTTATAGCCAGGAAAAAGTAGCTCTGCAGATCCACATACACAAAGAAGATTCACCTGGGCCTCCTCTCATCACTCTCCGAAATTAGCCCATTGTTCCGGAGCAGGACAAATCCCAAACATCCAATACACACAGGCAACAAATGGCCAACTTTAAAACCTTATTATCAAGTTCATAGGCAAAAAAACAGATGCATTATATTTGCCTTGTTTTAGCTTTACAGCTAGGTTATAATCTTACTGGTGCAATACCCACCAAATATCAGTAAATTGCTTTTTTCTCTGCACCATGTATATCACTTCAGCCAACATGTCTGACTTCAATTACTCCTTAAGGCTAACAAGTTACTGGATTTACTTTTTGTTTATTTAGGAATGAGCGACCTTGTATTCAACGTTTAAAAGAGATGTAAATTATACAGGTTAATTTCAGTACTCCAGAGAGAAAAACTGAATTTAAACATAATTTTAAAACAGACAATTATTGATATTTAATCTATAAAAAGTTGTTTCCCAAAGACAGAAAGAACTTGACTTCCCTAAGACACAGTCTCACCAATGTATTGCTATTAGTTTGATATTAGAACACTTTCCAGCTATGTATGTCAACATACTTAATAAATGGAGTTCCTTCTTATAAGGGGTGTTTTACAGGGAATGAAATGAGATGTCCTGTCCAAGATTATACAGCGAAATAACAGCAAACAGTGTTCTTCACAGCCAGTCTTTACACTGATACCAAAGGGGGCGGGAGGAAAGTGACAGCCCTATAAATTAAGTCTTCTTTCCCACTCCATCTAGAAAAGCAAGTGTCAGGGTGCGCTTCCTTCTCACTGATCAATGACTCAGTATCACACTGGCTTTTAAGAATAAGAAGGTAATTAGACCTTGACTGAGTTCCTTTGCAAAAATTCCTTTGCAAAAATATGTTCCTGTTGTTTATTTCCCACTCTCTCCTGCAAACCTTGTCACCAGGGATGTATATTTCACTCAGCTGCACTAGTGCTGTCCTGGATGAAACTGACTAATGCCCACTTAGCTCAAACAACTGAAAGAAAGGAGGACTGGAAGAAGCTAAACCTTTCCTTATTCAGAAGGAAAAAGTAATTAAAATCCACTACTGATTTTTGCTCCCTGGGCAACCCCATGAAATGCACATGCCATTTCCATGACACTTCCAGAAGGGACAGCAGCGACACAGCTTTAGGCCGATTTCTCCCCGTCTCTCAGTTCCCATGAAGTGGAGCAGCCTATTTTCAGCGATAAGTCAGCCGGAGCTGCGTCCTGTGCTCTTAAGAGCTCGAGGAGCCTATTTTATCCATAACTTCTGCCACATACTTCCACCACACATGAACAAAACCATAGCAGACACAAGCAACGCAAACCAAACAAACAAACAAAAAAAAAAAAAAAGGACAAGTGAAAGTGGCAGGAAAAGGATGTAGGGATGAGAAGAAGAAAATCACAATAAGAAGAACCTTACTTGAACCTGCCCTGGCAGTGCTGGCACTGGTCCCCCACCCAGCCCTGGTCGCAGACGCAGGTGGAGTTGACACAATGACCCGAGAAGCAGGAGATTTTGTCGCAGGACTTGGACTGGGACACCTGGGCATAGAGGGCAAGGTAGAGGAAGCCGTAGAAGAGCAGCCAGCTGTTCACATCCAGGAGCGAGGCGAAGCAGCAGCAGCAGGCGGAGGGGAAAGGTCTCCAGGCGCCCGGGCCCGCGGGGGCAGCTCCCGCTCTCCGGCCGGCGCTGCCCAGGTCCATCTTGGCCGCGGG
>WEZZ01025112.1:3274-13924 GCA_013400585.1 Chloropsis cyanopogon | reverse complement strand
GAGGCTCCCGCGGCCGCCTATCCCGCCCGCACTTCCAGAACGGGAGTCGGGGGGAGCTGGAGCGGCACCGGGAGTGGAGCGGCACCGGGAATGCAGCCCCCGCCGCCCGGACCCCCGAGACGAGCCCGGCCCGGCCCGTGCTCCGCGGCCGGGAGTGGCCCCGCTCCCCCCGGCAGAGCGGCCGAAGGCTCGGATGTTCCCCGCTCTGCTGCCTTGGTTCCTCTGCTCGCCTCAGGTCCTGCAAAGTTCAGAGGCGGTTTGCCTTGAACTCCTCCTGGCTGCTAGCAGGAGAGATGGTTCAGCTTGTTTTGGGAACCTCACCTCCCTAAGGTTTACTCCGTACAGAAAATCACGCTGTGAAAAGCCAATGTCCAAAAAGGAGGCAGAGGAGTCCTGCAACTTTATTCGAATTCAGGAAGAGAGGCCACCGGGGCACACGCCCGCGGGGTTTTCTCTCTCGAGGTTTCAGAGGGCGCAGCCTCCTTTTATCCCAAACTCGCAGCCACACGCTGCCCTTTTGCTTTCCCCATCGGCTGAGGTACTGGGAAGGTACAGCCTTCCCGAACCGCCTAACCCATATCCCACCTTGAGCCTGCCATTCTACCCCAAAGTTCAGAAACTCAGGCTTGTACAGACCCTTGTCTGCTTCAGGAGCCAAACTGTCTGGGCTCTGGAACCAACCTGCTGCCCAAAGTTAGTAGACGCATTAAGACCCGTTCCAAAGACGTTAATATCCATACCTCCACCCATCAAATTGTTCGTAAAGACATTAGTACGTGTCTTCCCTCTCAACTCCATCTTCCAAATTTAAGGTTCAAATCAAGAAGTTGCCTCCCTCTTACAGCATGATGAGCAGTCAGAAAGTTGCTGCCTTTGTAAACGGAGCAGTACAAAAGTAATCCTTGTGTTAAAGTTGCCTAAAATGTCCCTTTTTTTTTTTTTTGTGTTGCTTCCACAGCCTTTTTCAACTCTACTGTAACCTGTTTTCATTTTACGATCAGTCAAACCCTCAGAAACGTTTTCCTAACACTGAAATTGGGAATTTATGACGTGATGTCTCTGTTCCAAACAGATGAAGAAAGGGTATTTAATTTCATCTCCTGGTACCCTCTCTAAATAGATAGGACCAAAGTGACCCCATTAGTCTGGAATCAGATCCAAATCGACCCCTCCCCAGATTCTTAAGTTTTTACCCTTGAAGCGCATAGGAATTTGTTTGTGTTTTGATTTAACCTGTTTTCCCAAGCACACCATTAAACCTTCATCTGACCTTCCAAAGTCCATCAGTACTCCTGTAAGGGACACAGTAACATCCAGCAGCATCCCTTTGAGCTTTGTGTGAAAACCAAGATCAGGATGTCAAAGTCAAACACAAAGTACAAACATCCCAGAGGAAGAGTCTGTGTCTTAAGGAGTTTATAGTCTTGATGGAAGGAATATCTCCATCAAGTATGTGGGTAAAACCGAGACGAAAAGTGATTTTCCCGGTTTAATTCCAAAGGGTTTAAGGAGGTCCACAAGTTGCTCTCAGTCCAGGAGTACATTGTCTTCCTACCGGAGCTGAGATAGATTATTTCATTGTCCTGCATCAGCCACGTTTCTTAGCTATTAGATATCTCTTTGTATGTGTTTGGTAATGAATTGGTGAGTTCATGCAAAGAGAGGAAAGGGAAATTGTGTTACTGCTTTATATTTTATGATAAAAAGCTGAGGCTGAAGCCATTGTGAACAGTCTGCTAATTGTACAATATCACATGTGATTAAGGCTGCTGAACAACTGTCCTCTGTTAAATACTATTGTGGGACCAGAAATGCAGTTAAAAGGAGATCACAGTCCAAGACACAAAGTCAGTTCAAGAATACTCTTTAATACAGAAACACTCTAAGAAATAGTTTTGCTTACCAGGACAGGGAGATACCTTCCTTCTCCACTTTCTCAATTCCTTTAAACCAACCAAAAGAGTTCTAAAGACATCTGAGCCATTTTTTTTTTTCGCACACTGAAGGAAGATTTTGTTTCCGATCTACAGAAATCAGCCAAGTTTTTGAAAATGTTTGAAATTAACATTCAAAACTTTTGGAATTACCATTCGCAGCAAAGCTAAGATCTCAACAATCCTTTACCAGGCATGTTCAAAAGCATAAAACCAAAACCAAACAAAACAACCCAAATAGGCCAAGAGAAAAAGACTAGGGTGGTTCTAAAAGGTGCAGAGAATAGCATGATAATACTCTTACTGCATAAACAATCACAAATAAAAATCTAAACAAAACCAGAAAGGTTTCTAGATTTAGAGCATCAAGGAAGAAACATTGCACCACTAATTCCTGGCTAAGAACTAACACTATGAAAATGAAGGAAAGCAAACCTTTTGGCTGCCGTATGCCACAGCAATGCAGTAGAAATTTCATAACTCTAGGAAAGGAATGATGTACAAATGCCAATATTGGTTCTCTTCTGTGCTGATTTGATGGGATTTTTTTGGTGTCAGATGAAGTTAACAAATCTGGCTGAGAGAAGTCAGATCTGTCAATCCTTTCATCTTTACATGCATATCTGTAAGTTCCACTTTTCTTGCAAGTGTAACATTTTACACCTTTCATCCTTTCAGTCCTCGACACAGAAATCATTTACACTTTTAAAGAACTAATGTACTGAACCATCTTGGGTAGATTTAGAACTAAAAAGCATTTGAATAAGTTATCAAAAGTTACAAGTTACTGAATAAAAACATAATGAGATTACAAACTAGCGATGTAGAAGGTTATGTGAACAAAGCCTTCCAAAAATATATCCATTGTAGTAGGAAAGCAAAATAAATAGAATAAGTATGAAGTATAAATGTTTCTAGGCTATTACTATCAAAACTTAAGCCCCCTGTATATAAGGAGAAAAATGCTGATACATTTACATTTATTAGGTAAAACAGTATATTAAAGTTCTCTGTGGTTGCTGTTCTGAGAGAGTGGAACAGATAAAGCAAAACAGCCCCCAAACACAGACTTCTCCAGCTGCTCAGAATCTCTGCAAAACTCTGAGGACAAGAATAAAGCAGAGACCATCCTCTCCTCCCTACCTCCCTGCTCACACAGAGGCACCCTCCCTGCTCTGCTGGCCCTCTCCTACAGGCTGAGATCAATGAAGCCTTGCTGCAGACATCCCCCTCACTTAAGGATGCTCAGTGCTATTTACAGTTCCCAGCAGCAGTGGTTTTGCAGTTCTGTTGAGAACAATGTAAGTGGCTGAAGAGCAGAGGGAGAAAAAAAGAATACCATTGGGCTTGACCTCTTTGCAAGGATATTAAGAGAAACAAATGCTTCCTATGCCCTTTGCTTTCTCCTTGGGACAGATATTACTGGGCTCATTAAGTGGAAGGGGCCAAGCTCTGCACTGCTTCTGGACAGGGATATATAGACCTGCCTTGGCCTTCTGACACATTGGTGAAACAGGCGTGCAGACAGGAGGTAATGGCTGCAGGGTGATTTGACAGCTTCGAGAGCTGCTCTAGCTTAACACATCAGGGCAGTGCCCAGGGTACAGGATTCCTGCTGAGCCTGACAGGGAACAGCCTTCCCCTTTGCTTTCCAAATATGCACCCAACACTTTGTGTACAAGACAGCAAAAGGCTTTTTTTTTTTTTTTTTTCATAAATCCCACACTAATTTTTTGTTGAGCAAGACTGAGCCACCTGAGCCACTCCAAAAAAAAAATAAAAATTCTGATATAATGGAAACCATCAGTCTCTTTCCTGAGGTAAAAGAAACTTGTCCCTACTTATCGGATTCCAGTGCTAACAGAATAATGCATGTTACAATTTTCTGTTCCTATTGTCTTATCTGGTAAGTCAGCTCTTGGGAGATATCAATTTTATAAGATCAAAAGTATAAGCCTCCCTTTGCCTACTCATTTTTTCAATATTTAGAAACAAATACAAGTCTTTCCTTGCCTAGTTATTTTTTCTAAACTTAGAAAGAAATAAAATACACAGAAAATTAACTGGCACACTTCTAAAGTGAAATCTTGATAGAAAAATCTTACCTTTCTGAACACCCATGTGTGTATTTTGCTACAGTAGTTACATTTGTTACCATCATCTCCAACAAGAAAACTGCCATACAATAAAGACTGTAAGTGTTGTAAGAAGTTTACCAAACTCAGAAACATCTACAAAACAACAGAGGTGGAAATTAATGCTTATGTTATTTTTTCAATTTTTTTATGTGGAGAAAAAATTTAGAGTCAGATCTGTGTTTTTAATGCATATGCATGAGCTGAGGTGCAAAATCTATCCTACAAAGAAAGAGCCAGACTTCTATTGGAATGTTTATTCCTCTGCAGAATTTTTTCATGAAGGAAAGAAGTAATAATATTTTTTGCACTCTTATTTTTAAATTGCAGACTGTGGCTGAAGAATAATAGGATAAATTACAATTTGGCTTCAGCTCCATTTAAAGGTGAAAGATGCTTCAAAAACAGTGACCAGACAACACCAAGTTCTATCAGGGCTGATAATGACATCATTGCTATTTGAAACACCTCTCTGCTTTCAAATAAAAATCTACCGAGCCAGGGAATAAAATCATGTTATATTTTTCTATATTCTTTTCTGTATTATTTCTGCACAAAAAATTTAAATAGACAATCTAATAGCATTTCCATCTATGACAGAACCAATCTGCTGACATTGATCTTGAATCTTAGTAGGAACCTCTCCTTTTTTAAAATACAAAGTTTTTGGAAGTCTTCCTACTGAATAGATGTGTAATTGTATGCCATGCTGAAACCTTGATGCATCTTGCACTGACATTTCCCACTGCAAATGTCGCTGAGGTTTTTTCTGCATTCATTCTCCTGCCTTTTATTTTCCCTGCTATTCCTTCTGGAGTTTTTCACAATCTTGGTTAATCTTGACTAAGCTAGGGCATTTTTTCCTTGTCAGCAAAGCTCCATCTCACAATTCAACCTTTCTTACACATCATTAGTAGGTGTACTGAATTTATCCAATACCCTTTAATGATCCCAAAGGGACACTGCTATTAGACTTTTTCTAGCTGAGAAAGCATTTACTTTGAGTTATTTTCTCTCATTCTTTTCTAAATTAGGACATGATCTTTGGGATTCAAACCACCATTGCCTTTATTTCTGTATTTGTTCTTTTTATTCAGAGATTCAACAAAATTCTGAATAGAATTATTAGAAGATAATGAAATTCCATTGACCTTACTGGGATTTACACCCTTCCTTCAGAATTTAGCAGAGGTTTCCACATTTTTCTGGCTGGTTTGCTGACTGATATTAAAGAAAAAAAGCCTTAATAAAATATTTTGAAAATAAAAATAAACTGTCTGCTCTAATTTTCTCCTATCCACTATTTTTTCTTTGCAAGGCTTAGGAAGAATGCATTTATTATTGGTGGCTTACTGGTTCTTACTCATCACATTATACTTTACCCAGGAGCTTTGTAAGTCCTACACCAATTTCTTCCAAGGCTATTTAAGCGTGACTTCTCTGTTCATGTTGACAGGCTGAAAAATTTCATCTCTTTTGAACGAAAAAAAAAAAAAAAACCAAACCAAAAAGTAAAATGTTAGGTAACTATTAAATCAGCAGTGTAATCAATATTTTGATTAATACAATTTTCATGTTAATATCACAGTTCATCTCCTTTAGAGTGATGCTGCCTAGTCCTAGTGATCCTACTTCAAAATAATCTCATGTAGATTTCTTACTCTTCTTTTAATAATGGCTACATTGGTAACCTAATACTTTAATACTTAATTTTGCAGTGTGCTTTTTAATACTGCAGTGAAATTATTTGGTTTTCCTGAAATTACCTTTTTTTTTTTTCCAGTTGCTACTTTTGGAGCCTACTTAATTTTCCTGTTTTTTACTTTTGTGAATTTAAAAAAATTACTTCTTTCTTTTTTCAGTCCATACTTGAATAGTTGTACTATTAGACGTTGGAAAGTGATACTTGCAAAAAGTGGAAAAACAAGTACATCAAATAGTCTGCAACAAGGATAGTGAAACAATAATTGTACTAGGCATAATGGAATAATGGAACAAAATTATGCTCATTTTTTGCCATTTGATTTGCATGAAATTGGCAAAAATGAGAGGCTACGCATGCATTGATCCTTGTCTTGTCTTCTAGATGTCATAAAAGAATTGAGTAGATTAAATTTTCCCTCAGTATTAATGTTGAAACAGACATTATATGCCAAGAATCTAAGTGGCATACTGTATTCATTCAATGCAACTATTTTCAGTAATTTGAAGTAATAAAACTCTTGCATAAATATAACACTGTCAAGCACACAAGCAGTTATTTAATTAGCTGCAGACATTATTTCCACAGCTTCAGATAATGGTAGAAATAATAATAATTAAGAATTACATTATTTCCCTGAAGTAACAAGGTTTATTGCCACAGAGGAGCACCAAGATGGGTGTGGCATCTCCTGTTAGTGTACCTGGGCACTGGTGGTGCTGCAGGGGGGAGGCTGAAGAAGCTGTGAGTTGAGATGCTGACCTTATCCATGGCCTCAGCCAGGGATAAAGGCTCAGGATGTGCCATGGGCAGGTCTGGCCGCACAGATGGACATGCAGGAGAGTTTAGTTCTCTTTGGGACTAACAGCTGAGGGAAACCTACACACCAGCCTGTCAAGTTGTTCCTCAGGAGCAAGGCTTTGGGCCAGTTTTAAAAGGTGCCTGAGGAAAAAAAAACTGCAGGCTTTTCACCCTGCTCTTTTCAGGTTATAGATTTAGAATCTGTGTGATCAAAGCCAAGGAGGGCAGGAGAGAGTGAGAGAAATTAAAAGGTCCTAAGAAAGGGAGAATGCAAAGTGAGCCATCAAACACCTGCAGTACAGATCCACAAGCAGAAACACAGAATCAGTTCGGGTGGGAAAAACCTCTGAGCTCATTGAGTCCAACCTAGGACCCAACACCACCTTGTGAACCAGACCATGGCCATGCCCAGTCTTTCCTTAAACACCTCCAGGGATGCTGGCTCCACCTCTCTGGGCAACCCATTCCAAACTCTAATCACCTTTTATGTAACGAAATTCTTCCTAATGTCCAACCTGGTGCAGCTTAAGACTTTGTCCTCTTGTCCTGTCACTGGTTGGTTGGGAGAAGAGGCTGAACCCCCACCTGGCTCCGGCCTCCTGCCAGGGAGTTGTGGAGAGTGACAAGGTCATCCCTGAACCTCCTCTTCTCCAGGCTAGACAGCCCCAGCTCCCTCACTGCTTCTCAAAGAACATGCCCTCCAGACACTGACAGAAATATCTTGTGAACACCAGTTGAAAAATGGGAGAGACAAAGTGCATATAATGACAAGTTTAAACCAAAGATTTTTCTGATCAGAAGGCTCTTTCAATAGAGAAGCTACTGGAGGTATCCAAGGGACAGAAACTGGAAAGACCTAAAGCTCAGGACCTCATGGGAATGGGAATACATTCCCTAGTAGGATGAGAATACAACTATCTGAGGCTCACTTTGAAAAAGCATTAAGGCAGGACATAGTTGTCTATTCAGTTCTTCAGATGGGCTAGGGACTGCTTTTTTATTTCATGAATTGGAGGAAATTACACAGAAAGTAGCTATTTTAGATCTAATTCTAATTCTTTAGGAGGAAGTGGTTGGGAATCTTAAAGTGGAAGTTAATTCAAGAGAGAAAGATAAAAATGACAAGTCTTCCATTCTTCCTTTAAATTGCAACTAACAAAATAAGGGTCATGGACTTCAAATAGCTCAAGGAAATACAAGTATCTAGCAGTGATAGGGAAAAAAAGAATGTAAGAGATAAAGACAGGACAGCAAATTATCTTAACGTGGAGGAAAGATTACAAGTACATCAAAATTTAAGATGATTGCATCAAGAATTCTTTAACAATCTGAAAATCTAAAAGAAAACCATAAAATATAGAAAAAATACACAAGTATAAAGAAATAGCACAAGCAAGCCAGAATAAAATGACAAAATGCTGAAGGACAGAATAAGCCACAAGTGGCATGATGATACTCATATTCAGTTCAAATGGGACAGATCTGTGCTGGAAATAATAGTAACTTCTACTGTTTTCCACAAGGAAAACCACATTACAAGGCCTTGTCAATTGTTTTTGACCCATTTGCCTCTCCAAGTTCTCCATCTCATAACTGATCTGTAGCTCTTGAATTCCTCTAAAAGCAATTTCACAACTTGAAGCAAAGACAGATGGTGGAGTTTCATTTTCTCAGGTGCTTTTCCCAGTCATGTGGACTTTAACTGCCCACTGCCATTAAGGATGAGAGGTGAATCTGGCCCACTGAAATTAATCCCATGTATCACAGTTTAAATGTCAGAGCCACACGTGGTCATATTAAATATTAAAATGATGTACAAAACAAGATTATGAAATACAATTTTTGACTGTGTCTCAGAGAGAATATCTGTGGTTTCATCACTGCTAAAAAAAAGTTATTACCTGTGCACCAGTATCAAGACAGCCACACACTGAAAAATAATACTGCAGATGGGTTATACTTCTAACTACAAATAGTGTTGTTATGCCATGAAGACAAATAGCTTCAGGCTATGAAAAAGCCTGAGAAAAGGAAGGTTTAATAAAATCTTGTGGTAAAAAAAAAAAAATTGATGCAAAATATTCTTACTTCACAGTGCTCTTTTACACTGCAATATAAATATCTGTATTTTGTGCTTCTGTACTTTCCTCCTTTCCATCAGTTTTTTAGCCTACAGGAAGATTGCTTTGTCATTTACCAAAAAATAAAGTGAGAAAAATCCTAATTTGGTCTGAGTTGCTTTCCATCCATTTAATTTATTCAAGTGTCTAATTACACTGACAGATATTTTTTGTAATAAACTTTGTCTATATAATTTACTGGCTGAAAAGCCACTATAATTTAAGGCATATTATAAAGTTTCATCCTAATGTTAAAAAGTTAACATACATGTGCACACACATGAACATGAATCTGCACACAACACACACATAGTGGCAGAATTTTAAATTTTTTAAATTGTTCTAGGATTTTTTTAGTTCACCTTACCTCACCTACACACACACCTTATTCCACACTCTGACTTTATGAGGTAGAAATAGCCAGGTGTTACTTCCCTTGTTGAAAGGGACTGTCTTCAGCAAGGTACCAATAATGCCTCAAATAAAAAGGCTGTTTGATGTCCAAGGTTGGGTATGAACACCTGCCAAATATAAAAAAAATGGCAATTTTATAAATAATTGATAGTATTCCTGTGAGTATTTTGGGCAAAAATTAATGCTCATTCCTCTCTGAAGAATGTCAGAAAATTATACATGCAGAACAACAACGCATCATGTAGAGGGTAGGTTTAAACCCTGAGCTTTCACAAGCTTCTATGGTCTAGAATTAAAGAGAATAAACTCAGGAATTTCAGCCAGGGCCTCGAGGGAAAACTATTTTATGTGCCTTCAATGGCTCCTTGCCTCTTAACTAGAAGAAAACGCTGGCAGTACAGTCAGCTTCCTAAAGCAAAGAATGCAGAAACCTCTCTGTGGAATGGTGGTAGCAATTCACACCTGAGGAATTCTAAATCCAGCAAAGCCCCATGTAACTGCTGAGCAGCTGGTGCTGTCTCCACCTCCAGAGGTAGCATAAAAACAGAGGTGATAAAATCCATGTGGGAGATAAAAAAAATTCTTCATGTTTAGTGACCTCAAAAAGAAGATGAACATTGAAAAGACAGACCTCATCTGAGCATGGAAATGTGACATTGTCTTTAGCAAGCATTCTGCCAAACCTGTGAAAAGCTTGAGCTGTTCTCTTGGCTGCTCCAAGAGAAGATATTTCACATACAAAATTATTTTGTAAAGCCTTACAGTAAAAACATTCATTTAAGAAATTACTACTTCACCTTTTTTCCTTTCTTGATCACCCATCTGGGATCAAGAATCAGAGCAGAGAATCCTCCTCCACGTCCATATGTTTGCATCAGAAGTTAAGATCTGATTATGTGGTGGAGAGCAAGGGGGTGGCTCTGGAAAAAAGTTAGGAAAGTTTTTGAAAAAGAATTATGGAAGTGAAAAAGTATGTAAACAGATGAGTACATTACTTGAACTCTGGGCAAAAATAGAGCCTGCAATCTCCAAACCTCAAGAACATCCTTGTTTTGCAAATTTGATGCTTTTCTTTTCCTAATGACTGCTCTCTGGACTTACTTCCAAAACTTTTGACATTGTGTCTGTGCAAAATCCACCACGTTGTGTTTTATACAAAGGCTGTCTCTCACATGCATGTGTCAGAGGACATCTGCATTATGGAGCAAGACCAGAACTGTCCCTAAATTAAGGGAGAAAGAGGGAGGGAAGGCAAAAGTCTGTCACACTCTCTATTATGGCAGCTGATTTTCACATCTGCAGAGAAATATAAGTGTAATTCAGATGGTTTGTCAAGGGAAATATGATTGAATTATCTCTATAGCCCAGCTGAAAGGTGAAATGATGAGCAACCTGGAATTAAATTAAAAACCTAAACCCATTAAAGTATTCCGATTTCCCAGACTAAGATAAAAGTGAAAACCTTTGAAATTAAGCAGTCTTCCTACCCTTATCTCTGAAGCTGAAGACGCTGCTGCTTTGGATAACACAAAGGAAGCCAGACT